>JAPYYX010001224.1:0-48548 GCA_030522605.1 Cremastinae sp. B BG-2022a | reverse complement strand
ACTTCAATGAGTGAATAATTCTCTCAGAACTCCGGTAACTGTAATTTTTTATGTGAGAATCTCAATCCTTATAGTCCAAGGAATCCGTGAATTTTTTCAAATTGCCGAAAAGTTCAATCTAAATATATTTTTTCTTCACTTTACGAAAGTATAGTAACCATTTCTCAAAAGACTATAGGTTTTTCCAGCTTTTATGCAATTTTAGACAAATTCATTCTCACTTGTTCAGTCTGCAATGGCACATCAAATTTCGCTATTGAGGAACTGACATTATATTCTTTACTGCCAGAAAAATTCCATTGCTAAAGTTCATTTTGATAATTATGACGATACCTCCTTAATATTATTTTATTTTACATAATTTTCATAACAAATTATTCTTGGATAATGTCTTATGTATATTTTTTTTAGCTGAGGAAACAACCAAGGAAGTTATCAACGAACACCTACCTGAAGTTATAAAAGTATTTGGATTGAAACGTGTTACCAAGGGGTTCAATAGTAAGGCTTCGTGCAATGCCAGGAGTTACTCTTACACTCTTCCCACATTTGCCTTTGCACCTGATGATCCATCTATTCTGCGACCACAGAATGGTCCTACCAGTATCATTGAGCTTCAGGAAAGAGAAAAGTATTTGGAAACTATAGACAACAAACCATACACAGAGTACCGATTGACCCCCGAGGTTCAAGAGAGGCTGAAAACAGCTCTGAAAATGTTTGAAGGAACGCACAATTATCACAATTTCACGTCAAAAGTGTAAGTTTCGAAACGAAATAATGCAAGTCTGATCTTTAATATTTTGGGACATTTCAAGTGATGCAACCTCAATCAAAAACTTTTTCCTCTTCTGAGCGAAGAGTGATAGAGTGCAAGATTCTTTTCAATTATTTTTTAAAGACTATACGAAGCTATACTAAAAAATCTTATTGGTATAAATAAATTTCAGTTTGTACATTTTTATTCAGAAAAAACGATATTTTTATTAAAAAGAATTATTGCTGATTTTCATGAACATCTTAAAAAAATCAATCAACAGGATTGTATTTTGTTGTGTTAAAATAGTTTATTAATAGTGTATGAACCAGTCAACCAACAACAGTGACTCTGTTGTTTTTAAACCGAAATTTCGTATCGTAGCTGCTAATTGCAAAGATCATACAACACACAATCTTGTTCCATAAGAGAATAAGTTCTTAAAATTTGAAATTCAAAAAGTAATTTTTCATCGCATCGAATTTTTTATAACCAATGATTAGAATATATTTTTCTATTTGCTATCTGACAAAACTTATTTTACCTTATCTTTTTATTTTCTTGCATCACCTGAATTACTTTAAGCAATTAAAAATAATATTTTTGATTACTTGAACAATTTAGGAGACCACTGGATCCACGAGCAAAACGTTACATCATGAGTTTCACGTGCTCTGAGCCTTATATGTCTCAAGACATGGAATTCATTACTCTCACAGTCAAAGGACAAAGTTTTATGCTCCACCAAATCAGAAAGATGGTTGCGATGACGATCGGCATCGTGCGAAATTTAGTTCCGGCGGAAACTCTTTACAAAGCTTTTGATCCGGAGAAAATGGATATTCCTATAGCTCCAGGTTTAGGCTTGGTTCTTGACTTTGTATGGGATAAATATTTATTTCTCTTCAATTGGAGCAGCAAGTCTGAAGTATTTATAATATGTTTCTGTAATTCAGGTACATTACGATCATTATAACAAGAGATACGGTAAGGATGGGATTCACGAAACCCTCGAGTGGACCGAATGCGAGGAAGATGTAATGAAATTTCACAAGGAATACATCTTGAGGCACATCGAAGATACGGAAATCAAGCAAAAATCGTATCCTTTGTTCAGAAATTTGAAATTATCTTCGCGAATAATTTTTGTATTATGAAAAATTGATTTTGTAAAAGATAAAGACACAAAATTTCGATTCATATTTTGAAAAAAAAAAAAAATTTCGATTCATAATGATTTTGGAAATTTGGTATTCTGTGGAAAAATGATTGTGATGAAACTATTTTCGATCTATTAATGGATAATCTTCAATTTTGTCTGAAAAGATTTTTCACATATTTAAAAACAACACAGAGTTTCTCCATATCTAGAAATTTTTTTGAAAATTCTTCTTGCAAAACAAGAATCTCAATTTTTAAATTTTTTCTTTATTACCGAATTAATCACTTTTACTTATTTATTACCCTTAACTCTTGTCACCAGAATGTTTACGTGGCTCATATCTTTGGCAATGCATACTTATGGCGTGAGAGATCAACACGTATCGGAAAATAAATCTGCGGAAGACGACGGCATCGAAGCCTAAAAAACTAAAACACAAACTTTACCATCAAATTAACACAACACACATGGACGATTAAATATTTTATAAACGACGAGAGAAATGTATTAGACCCTTAAATATTAATAATACGACTTTCACCATTTTCCGTCGTACATAAAATTAATACAAGCGAATTATTGGAATCGATAACACTTATTTGGCTGCTCGGTGAAAAATGCTGATTCGGTAATACAGTTTTAAAAGATAATTACACGAGGCTTGTAAGGAAAAAATCATTCCTTGCACCCGCGTTCAGACCGAGAATGACTATCACCGACGAGAGGGAATTCCGCAAGTCTGAGATCGCGATATATAGCGTTCTTTCAACGAAATACATCAGTTCGCGTTTAGCTCTCAAAACGCGAGGTCATAGAATCTCGATAAAATAAGTTAAGTCACAATTATTAGAAAAAAAATCGGAAGTTCCTGAAATGAAGTTTCTTCATCGAAATTTCTTTTCTTCCATACTGATCTGCGGTAATTATAATTTTATGGATTGAGATTTAAACTCGAAATATCCGATTTTTCGGTCAATAACATTTTTTTCTTGCTGTGGACGCGGTCAATCTTTTAACCTTTGCAAGTTTTCATTCGGGATGTCAGTGTTGTTGATTATTGACGAAAAAATAATAGTGGTAGTTTCCTTAATATGATTGATCGATATGTATTTATTCCTTATAATATTTCCTCGTATTTCGTCCACAGCTGATCTACACCCTGACCCTGTAATCTTAAATAGGCACAAAAAAAAATAGTGTGAATGTAGACATTCCGTTACATTCCTCCTGGAATTGGCAATGTTACAAAACCTTGAAGAGCTCAAAAAACCCATCTCAGTTTTGATCCCACCACTCAGTGGGAGCCAGGTGGTCATTCATTGCAGTTTTGATCGCGTCCAATAAAGATGGGAGACTGGGAGAATTTTTCTCTTACGCGATCGGAAGATTCGCTTGGTATTCCCCACAGTAAAATTGCACAAACAGGATAGTGAATGATAAAAGAGGAAAAAAAATTCGAAATCTCGCGAAATTTATCTGAGAGGTCATACAAAGCTAGATAACCGCATAGAATCTTCGACGCTAATAAGTAACAAATATTTTACTGATAAATGCATAATACCATGAGAAGGAGAGATCCCAGCCTATTCCCAAAACCGGTTGGAGCTTGAATATACGTTGATGGCCTTGAAAATATAAGATGGTATCGCTATTGTAAGAAAAAGATGCGCCGAGAATTGATTATTATTTTTTTTTCTCGTGATATTGAAGAAAATACTTTATTATTAAAAAATCTTCTCTCTGTAGCGTTGATTAGATTTTCGAGTTCAAAAGTCGCGTTGCGTGAAAATGAACGGGTGACATGTGGGTGAGTGTTTTTCATTAACAAAAAAATTATTGTAATTAATGAATTATTTATTATATTAATTCATTCATTTAGTGATTTATTCAACTTGATTTTTTATTATTATCATTCTAAGGATAATTAATTGTACTTGTTATCGTACTTAATACATTCATTTAGGTGTATTGATTTATAAGATCTAAAAAAGGATTTTTGGATATTTGTTTTTTATAGAAAAAGAACAAGTGAACTCAGTGAGCCTGAGAATTAGTAAATAATTACAGATCTGTGAATATTTTTTTGGGTATTTTATTCATTTGTTTAATTAATTATAAAATCTAAAAAAGGATTTTTCAAGATTTGTTTTTAGAAGAAAAAAAGCAAGTGAACTCAGTTGACCTGATAATTAGTTCTTAAATAATTACAGATCTGTGAATATTTTTTTGGGTATTATTTTCATTTGTTTAATTAGTAGAAAAAATGTTAGACCTCTTATATCAGGAAAACTTCTTCGCTTTTTATTTATTATATTATTTGATTTAATTGAACAGACGTTATATGCATTATTAAGATCAATTCTCATTGTCGAATTTATTCTTACTTTATTTAAATATTTTCAGAGATCAAAACTTCCGATGCCAAAGTGGAGAATGCATACCGAGCAGTATGCTCTGTGATGGCCGAGCAGACTGCGGTGACAAGTCGGACGAGACTCGAGAGGAGTGCATGAGACCCGAAATTATTTGTCCTCGATACGCTTTTCGTTGCACGTATGGAGCGTGCATTGACGGTGACAAGACTTGCAACGGGGTTGACGATTGCGTTGATCGGAGTGACGAGCTTTTGCCCACTTGTCCGTCTCCTTCGAGCGATAAAACAGGCTGCACGGAGCACCAGTTTGAGTGCAACAATAAGGAGTGCATAGGTAGTGCTCTAGTTTGCGATGGGAGGGTTCACTGCACCGATCGCTCTGACGAGACCTCCTTTTTGTGCCAAAATGACAGGTATTAAATAAATTCATTTTATTTTATTAAAATAGTTTTAAAAAAAATTGATATATTGGGCAAAATGGGGTACTTAAGAAAAATTTCCGATTCCAAGGGTTTGAATTTTTTGTTTTTTTTAATCACAATTGATGGAAACAAATTTTCAGCTGAAATAAAAGTTTCATGAGAAAAAATTTTTTTTTAGCGCACAAAATGGGGTACCTCTCCAAAAAGTACGAAAAATTTTTTTTTTTCATAATTTGTTAAGTTATTGGCTTTGACGTCTTATTTCAAGTAATTAATTCACGATTTATTTTCATTTTTGTTTAAATCTGCTTCATTGCCAAAGAAAATTTTCTTTTTCGGTCTGCTATGTTAATTGATTTTTAGATTTAATTTTTGTTTAAATATCATTTTAAATCACCAAATAAAATGTTCTTAGCAAATGGAAGACTATTTGATATTACATTTTATAAAATTTTGAACTATTGTAAATTTTTACCAAATTTTTGGGGTCCCCGATTTTGCCCTAGCCTAGAGAAAAAATTTATCCATAATTTTATAGAAAGAATAGTTTTAATGAATATTTCAGATTCTTATGAATAATGAAATTGTTTTCAGATCCAAAGACAACGACGATTCAAAATTCCGTTGTAAATATGGTGCCTACATCAATGCAGTCTTAAAATGCAATAAAGTAAGAGATTGCGCGGATGGCTCGGATGAAGATCCAAGCATTTGCCAAAATGGTTCCCCGACACAGTTTGAGTCATTCGGACGCCCCTTAGGGGGGACAAAAGGCTGCTCGGTTCCGAACCAACCGACGAACGGACATTGGAAATTGCATAAGATTCATTGTGACAATAGAAACCACTGTGACGTCTCCAGCAACAACGTCAGACTTGAGCCGGGTACGCATCTCGTATACGAGTGCTCCGAAAATTACAAGATCGACGGAATTGCCGATGTATTTTGTAGCTCAGGAGCGTGGTCGCATGAGCCTAAATGCGTTGGTAAGTTGTCTACTTTTTTTGTTCGAAAAATTCTATTTGTTATTTGAAAATAAAGCCTGATAAAAAAATAAATTATTAATATTTTGGCAAATGTCTAATTGCATAAGTTTGATATCAAATTTCAAAATAATTCCCTGAATTTATGTTTAGCATTAAATATTTTGTTTCTTGTGAGAAATATTTAAACTCGCTCGGAAAGTAAACAAAAAACTAATTTTTAATATTTTAAAAAACTTCAACTGATCTTCAATTTATTATGGAAAATAAATCTTTTTACGATAAATACATTTCGAGTATTTTTTACAATTAAAAATTTCAAATTTTAAATAATTATCATTTTTTATTATTAATCAAAAAATCTAAAAAAATCAAAATAAAAATCAACAATCAAAAATTAAATCACGACTGATTTTTTTGTCTTTTTCATTCGAAGAAATCAGGTGCAAACCGCTGAGCTCCGAAGCCATCAGGGCCGACTGCGCGTACAACAACGAATGGATATCCTGCGACGTGCCAGTTCCACCAGGGACAACGGCGACGCTATCCTGCAGGAACAGCTATCGACTGGTTGAAGATTTACTCTCGCCGCAGTACAATCAAGTTCAATGTAATTCGAGGGGAGAGTGGTCCCGCCAACCGATACAATGTACCCCAGGTCCGATCGTAATCAACATTCATTTTGATGGAACGATATTGACGCTGCAAAATGATTCCGATAAATGTCCACTGACGAGACTCATCGATTTAGTTACGAACACGTACGGTTCATGCGTTAACAAACAAGAAAACGAATATCCAAAACTAGACGTCCGAATGGGAGGAATGCGCAGCAATTAGACGAAATTCATTCAATGTACCGATCTCGTTCGTTATATCGTATCGAAACTTTTTCTTCATTCCAACAAATTCTTCTATTCGATGTTTCATTTTTCGACTTATGAAAATATGTAATTGAAATAGTAAAAAAAATTTTTAACTTCTTATCCTTATATTCTCTATAAATAAATTTAACACAAGCAACGTTATGCTGTTGTGACGTACCGTTCGATGAGTCTCGATTTTCTTTTTGGATTCGCGGAAACAATTATCTATGACCGCAAAAAAATATTATCGTTATGTCGTTATTATTATTTGCGTTCTCTGCGCGTGTAGTTTCGTAATTTAGATGACGTAGTAAGAGAAGAAAATTGTTTGCTTATGATTTCAGAGTGTGGGATAGTGTCGGACCTAAGACCTCTGTGTGCATATTGCTCGAGATCGAATGTATCGAATTTTCCCTGGCACGCTACCCTCTACAAAACGCTACCTGGCGAAAATCGGAAAAGATTTTTATGCGGTGCTACGATTATAAAGAACGACCTGCTGATCACCGCAGCTCATTGCGTTAACAATGGACCGGGGGATAGTCAGGAGGACGCGAGCATGTTTGACGTTGTCACGGGAAATCTGATTCGAGATTACGATAGTAAATTTCACAATATGACTTATGTGACTAAAGCGAAAGTACGATACCGACAGAATGAACCCTCTGTTTATGATTTGAAGAACAAATTTTTTACATCTATTATTTCATTTTCTTTTGTGCAGGTGAAACGAATATACACGCATTGCAATTATCTGGGCCATCCCGGAAATTATGGACACGACATTGCTATTCTCCAGATTGACAAGAAATTCACATTTTCATCACTACTGCAGCCTGCATGCCTCGATCTGGTAACCAGTGACGATTCGACGCTGGTTGGACAGATTGGCGAGGTCGCCGGATTCGGTGCTACGGAGAACGCTAACTCGAGTTTCTTTTTACGAAAACTAACCGTGCCCTATGTCCCTCAAGACAAGTGTCTAGAATCTGCTACCGATTCATACAATCCAATACTCATTCGGCAATTCGACAAATTCTGCGCTGGCTACACAAACGGTAAATTTTGCAAAAATTCGGGTTTGCTATTTTTTTTTTTTAACGAGCAGGTTATTTAAATTTTGTTCGTCACAGGTTCAAAGGTTTGCAAGGGCGACAGCGGTGGTGGACTTGTTTTTGAAACGGATCATAAGCAGTTTTTGCGAGGTATCGTGAGTACCGATTTACCCCCGCCAACCGATGCGATAGATGAATGCAACATTCAGTCATATGCTTCCTATACGAGTGTATCAAAACATATACAATGGATTAAAAACATAATGGGAGGATTGGATCCCTCCAATGAACCTCCTTGTAGAGGACGATAGATAAATCCACATACTCGAAAATCACTTATTGTATGAATAAAAACTCCAAATGTACTTCGTATAATTAAGTGAACACACAGTAATTGTTAACATTAAATACAAGAAAGTAATAAGTTAATTGAAACGTTCTTATAGTCAAAATATTTCTTCGATCCTTGCGTTGTTAGTTTTTAAAGCGTTAAGCATTCAGAAACCAATAATCATCCATCAAAAACTATTGACAGAATCCAATTTGATATTTGACTGAGGTGGAGATGGAAAATCTGTAAGAACGAGAACACATTAAAAACAAATCGTGATGAATCGTATTTGAGTTAAAGAATGATGTCTAGTACCATCCAATTTTAAATCCGCTAGTTCTTTGTCCAGATCGGGTAAAATGGCAGTATCAGACAAATTCGGTTTTCCCTTATCGCCTTTATCGGTTTTCTTGGGAGACGAGTCGAGCAATTCCTGAAGTTCTTCCTCCAATTCTAAATCGGTGTCAGATGTCACTATCGACGTGGACATTATGCTCTGTAGATCAGCGAATTCACCAACGGCCTGTAATAAATATTGAGTAAGAAAAGGAAAAAATTTTGAATTAAAATATATTCAAAAATTTAATCATAAAATTTACCTCGGCTATGTCATCCATTGTGTTCGTCACGTTTTCTTCAGTCAGCCCAGTATTTTCATAGTTCTTGAGTATCTCACTGCCAGTTTTGTAAGCCGCGAGAATTTCGGTGTTCGAGTGTGCATCGTGAATTCGCGCTATGAGTGTTTGAACATTGTGCAAAGTTGCAGCTCGTTTCTCAATACTGTTCTCAATTTCTCTTTTTTTCCTCACACACGTTTTTGCTAATTCTCGCATACCATTAGCTAGAGAGCTCTTCGCCTTTGCCAAAACCTCGTTTTTCTCCATCTCGAGCTTTTCAATATTTTTTATTATCAATTTCTCCTGCTCCATCAGTCTGAAGAGACCTTCTTCAGCTTCTGAGATTTCTTTTACCCCACCTACCGAAATCTTTACCAAAACGTCAGTCTTGTTTTCTAGAAAATTTGCGGAAAAGGTCGCTTTGTTCATTTTTTTGAGCCACAGTAATGCCAGCTTGACATTTTGCTTCGTGATGCATACATTCCCAGATTTTTTTATACACTTTTCTGTGACTCGGGACAGTGGCATCAACATGTTGTCACAATCTTCATCTATGGTCGACAATATTAGATTCGCTAGTTCTTTCAAGGTTTTCATATGTACGAATTTTACATCTGCGTCTATTGAGTCTTTCACGACGTAATTTTTTAGTTTTGAAAACGACCATACAACGGGCCTTTTGACCATAATGTCTATTGCCCAGGCTGTCCAACCAGTACTGCATTCTTTCAAGAATTCTGTCTCTGAAATTATTTCTCCGTTCCTATAAGAAAAAAGCACAAGATTGGTTTATTATCTTTTAAATCATTTTTAGTAAAAATCTAAAAAATTAATAAAATTGTCAAGATGAGATTCTACTCTAATGAGTCTGACACATCAAGTTTTTTGAAAATTGTTTGTAAATATTTATGTAATACAGAACTGATAACTGCAAATTGATTTTGATGAACTTACAAAATTAGCATAATTATTTTTTTAAATAAATTGATATTCCCTGCATATGGGTTAATTGTTTCATTTTTTATTTATATCAGTTTACAAATTTTTTATACGTAAAATATAAAAAAAAATTAAGAAATGTTTTCCTAAATATCTTCAAGAGTAATTCGTTGATCACGCTAGGCTTGCATGAATTTTTTCATGTAAACTATAATTTCACTGGAAACGAGTTTTCTTTATTTTTTGAAATCTTTGATGAAAAAATGATAAAAATCTCCAAAAGAGAGAAGTCTCAAAGTAAGATAAGTTTTTCAATCTTTTTTTTATTCATTCTAGTATTGGATGAGTCATGCAAGCCTTTGAATAATTTGGCCAATTTTTTATTTGTAATCAACCAATGAGCCTACATGATGAACATCGCACATCCACTTATTTGTCATTATCCTACATTACAATTACTCATAATTGTTTGCTATTGAAAAGAATCTGAAAATTCTTTAAATATCTTCTCGCAGAAGTTACTATTTTGAAAGGAATCTACAAGCAATCATATAATTTCTACATGTATAATCGAATACACTCTCGAACAAAAAACTTTTGATCCGATTTCAGTATTTTTTTAAAATTTTAAATATACATTGAAATCATCAAACACATAAAACTAATAAATCAAAAAAATGTATCTTTTGCTTTGAATACTCACTTCAGAAGTTCTTCGACGACAGTTTTTAAGCACAAAGGTGATCGCCCATTCCTCTTGAAAGCAACATTTAAATCTGAGACGGAAAAGCTGCAATGTTTCGAGTGCGAGAGCCAGTCCGATATGAGTTTTTCCCAGAATTTGTACTTGGAATCCCAGTCTTGACTATTCGCTGTACGATTGCGAAATTCAGCGAACAAAGCGTTCATCCTCTCATCGTTCGACCAACATTCCGGCCTGACCTCCGGAGGCAGAGGCAAAATATTCTTCGAACTTTCCGTCGATGCCATTTTTTCCGCAATATATCACGAGAGCGAGAGATACTTTTCCTTAATTTTTTAACAATGATTTATCAAATTTTTGAGAATTAACCTTAAATTTGAGGTCATAGCGCGTACGAAAATAATGCGTGCTTCACCTTTGACGTCTGTTTTTTTTTTGAATTGTAAATTTGTGCTCGATCAGCTGATGCGCAGTTACGAATTATTGTCGGTAATGTAGTTCCTTTTAACGGCTCTGCCGATAATTCAGACACCCGGAAATTTCATGCAGAGCCATCTGACGGTGAAAATGTGAATTATTAATTGTCAATGTCAATAAGCGATTGACGAGTCTGCGCACATACGAATACAAAGATTCACGTTTGCACCATTTTTATCTTATTATCGAAAAAATAACAATAATTAGGGCTCTCCGGGACGAAATTATACTTTTTTACTCATCCTCGCACATCTGAACAATGTCAAAATGAATTCGCGTTCGCAATAAGGTGCTCCGGACTTTCTACACCGACGCATCTCGAAAATCATTTGCAGAGTTATCTTCCATCAAAATGGGCCCAATAATTAAAAATTAGTACATAAACATTGGAAAATTTACCATGTAAATC
This sequence comes from Cremastinae sp. B BG-2022a, assembly GCA_030522605.1. Taxonomy (NCBI): domain Eukaryota; kingdom Metazoa; phylum Arthropoda; class Insecta; order Hymenoptera; family Ichneumonidae; species Cremastinae sp. B BG-2022a. The sequence goes on along the minus strand of JAPYYX010001224.1, from coordinate 37,453 downwards.
TTTGACAGCGAAATCAAATGTTAGTGTAAGTTTCCTCATCATAATTATCAATTTAATTTCGTGAAAGTCAAACATTTCATCTGTCATCTGTCAAATGACATAATGCTCGTCGCCTTAAAATATGTCGGAAAATTCTTCGATATTGGGTAGAAAAAAACATCGAATTAGATTGAGAAGAAAAAGTGTTTAGCGATCATTGATATTTTAGGGCAATCGTCAGATGGTCTTGGAAACTTTGCGAATGGTTCTAGCATTGGCAGGCATGAAGAAAACAGAGACAACCATGGAGAACGAGAGCAGTCAAAGCTCGAACAATGAAAATTTGGTGCCGGACCCTATGGAGGTAAAAAAGTTATGAACGAATTATATTTTTATTGATTTTTAGAATATATTCTGCATTGAATTCGATTTTTAACTAGATTTTTTTCCTGTTACTTTCTTTAGGTGGACAATTCACATAACATTTTAGTGAAGATTGCAACTCTGTATGCAGAGAGGCTTATGAGTGATATTTGTTTGGTTGTGAATGGAGTTGAGTATCCTGCACATCGCCTGATACTATGTGCATCCAGCGATGTTTTCCAGGTAATAAGTTCATCATGATGAGTACTAAATTTTAAATCCAACTTTTTTCTTTGTCCAAGAATTTGAAACTTTTTTGGTAAGTTATATTAGAGTTTAAATGAAAGTTAAATGTACAGAGATGGCTCATGAAGGTATTTTGGATGAAGTGAAAAAATTGAAATTAACACAAAAAAATTTCAAAAACATGATACTTTTACAGTTTGATATGATAAGAAAAGAAAAATTCAGTTAAATTTATAATTTCATTATTTAAGGCGTTTTGGTTGTAAAAATTAATATGATCAGCACTTGATGAAATTTGGACAGAATGTTCTTCTATGAAAAATTTGAGAGTATTATTTTTCTCAAAATTTTCGTCCTCATATTTACAGAGTAATAGAACACCAAAAATACGCTTTTTGGACATATAGATACACATGTTAGTCAATTACTCAACAACAACGTGGATGAAAATTTTGAAAAAATTAGTTATTTGAGGTATAAGAACATTCCCGCTAAATTTCATCAAAGTCTTATCATTTTTCCATTTCCTGTGCCATTAACATGCGTTTGTCTACATCGTGGTATCGAAACCCCTTAAAAAGTATGAGATTGAAAGCTTTGACAAAAATTGTACACATGAAATTCATGGAGACGATCATTGCTTTATAATTTTTATCTAATTTATATTACCGTTACTTGTACTGGAAAACTATTGTACCAAACTTTTTAATAATTCTAGAATAACAATAATGGAAAAAATATGTTTTCACAGGTAATGTTGATGTCACCCCAATGGACAGAGTCCCAAGAAAGTCGAGTAACGTTGCAAGAAACGCCGCAGTGCGCTCCGCGGTTTAGCGAGTTTCTGCGCTACTTCTACACAGGTAGAATAAGAATAAGCTACGAAGTGGTACTGCCGATTCTCTCGTTAGCCGATAAGTACAATGTCAGCGATTTGATATCGTTGTGCCTTGAATACATGAAGAGTCACATAGCGGTGGCGGCGATCCATGGGACCCTCGTATCCTGGCTTCAATACACTTCTTACTGTGGTCACCACAGTATAACGCAATCGTGTCAGAATTTCATCAAATGGAATCTCGAGCTGATTGCAAAGACAGCGGACTTTGGGAACTTCGAGGTTGACGTTCTCGTTGCGCTTTTGCACCAGAGCAGTCTGGTGATCAAGGACGAGATGACACTGTACAAGTGCATAGAATCCTGGCTGGAGCACCAGGCGAATCGTCTGAAGAATCGGATGACTCCGAGCGAGTTGGAAGACACGCTGGAGCAGTTGGTCGTCGCTGTGATGTCCCCGATTCGATTCCCGATGATGTCACCTCGTCAGCTGGCCGAGCTCTTGCTCTCACCGTTGACGACCAAGTACAAAGAGTTTTTCGTTGAAAGAATGGCCATCGGGATGTCCTTTCACCTCGGACAAAAGGACAGAATAAAGGACGTATTGGAAAACGAGGAAGACGGCTCTCTGCTGTTCGAGCCTAGAATTTACACGATCGACACTTGCAGCTCGTTGCTCACCATAGAGAATTTCCACAGTCTGCCGTTTTATCACACGAGGACTCTCGTATTTTCCAGTCACTTGTTCCTCGCCGAGTGTTCCGGAGATCGAGCGTGCGAGTGGGTCGTCGACATTTATCCGAAGGGAGTTTGGTTCAAAAAATTCTACTTGATAAGCTGGCGAGGAACGGTGGAGATGCCGGAGCAGGTAAAGAGGACGGTGAGGCTCTCGTTGACCTGCAAGGAGCCACCGAACGATGGAGATCGCGACATGCGAGTAAAAATCGGAGTCTTGATCTACGGACTCCACGACGGCGTCGAGCACATAACTCGGGTCTCGGAAATAATTCACCGTTTCAGCGAGAAGGACAAGGTTCTAAATCTGGACGAACTTTTGCCCTTCGAGGAATTAAATCCTCAACAGGGATCAATAATTTCCGAAACCGCAGTCTCGCCTTTCCTCGTCGGACCCAACAGGGACATACTCAAATTGCATATCGTCATTTCTCCGGTTAATTAAATACCTTCGTCGCTCGTCTATCTCCGCCAGAGATAATAATCGTGATAACTAAATATATATATATATATATAATATATATAACGTGAGGGAAAAAACTCGCATAGTTGCTTTTTACCATATTCTTTCGTTCATTTGTCCCAGGAGGTGCTCGTTATTTTTTTAAATTGTTGAATCTTATTAAAAAAAACTGTACTGTTTACAGAGATCATTTTATCTGTCAATAAAACTGTGTGGTCCAATAATCAACTAATTATCAATTATTTTTTATACTTATAATTAATATTAATTTAGAATTCTTTATCAAATAGATGATTATTGTTGCTTTTGTATATAACGCTTAGTCTCATTTTCCAGAATTAATTTTAATACATAATCTATAATTTTGATTAAGAATTTATGAGCTGTACAATTTCTGATAACATTTTTTTTTCATGAAAAATTAAAATTTCATAGCACATGTAAAATAACACTTCACAGTGCATCACTTTTTTATCAACAATTTTCTTATCATTTATTGTTAAAATAACAAAAAATTATATTTTTTTAGAATTTTTTATTCCAATTGAAGTCATTTTTTCAACTCACAATCAGTTGAATGGAACGTGGGATTGAGGTTCATTTTGTAGCGAATGAGGTGGAGACGGAGACGGTAGGAATCGAGACGACAGAAATATCGGGTGTCAGCCTTTTGCTAACAAACTTGCCTTGATCAACGGGAACAGAGTGAAAGTACACGTCGAGTCGCGACTCGGTAACGTTATTTCATAACTACAGCCGCAGTCTTCTCGCCTCGTTCTACCTCGCCGCACGTTCGCAGCGTTGATTTATTATTTTCTTGTGTTATAAAATTAATTTCATTGAAAAAAATGAAGCTGTACTCGGTGTCCGATGGGCCGCCTTCCCTCGCTTGCCAACAGGCACTCAAAGCCCTCAAAATCGATTATGAACTCATTGACGTCGATTTTGGCAAAGGAGAACACATGACGGAGGACTATGCTAAGGTAAAAAAAAATTATGTGCTTTTTGTGACTATTTTGAAAATTATTTAATTTTTTGCGTATATTATAAATTATTTTTATTGATTTATACATTTTTTTCTGTTTTTCTTGGTTTGGGTTTATTTCTTTTGTTTATTATTTTTGATTACGCTCTGTTCTTCATTCAATGATTTCGTACTATAATTGCGTCGAGTATTTCGTAATCATAATTTTATCCAAAGCAGATAAATCGTAACAATTTTTGACATTAAACATTTTTGTTCGCAGCTAAATCCCCAAAAAGAAATTCCAGTTTTGGTTGATGGTGATCTCGTAATGGGAGAGAGGTATTTTATTAATTTTCTCGCCAAGAAATTAAAAAATATAAAATATAATTTATTAAAATGTTTCGGTAGCAATGCTATTCTCCAGTATCTCGGCGATAAGTACGATGAAGCTGGCAAACTTTATCCCAAGGATCCAAAAGCGAGAGCTATCGTAAATCATCGTCTTTGCTTCAACCTCGCAATGTACTATCGAAATATATCGGAATATGTGGTGTGTATAATTTTCACTCTTTTTCGGTACAAAATACACAATAAATAAAAATTCTCAAAAATATGAATTTCTGTTTTTAGATGGCACCGATATTTTTCGATTACGAGAGAACGCCTTTGGGTTTGAAAAAATTGAAAATGGCATTGGACGCGTTCGAAACTTATCTAAAACGCGAGAACACAAGATTCGCCGCCGCCAGTAATTGATATTTTTTTTTAGAATCATTAATATATGTTGATTTTTTTGTATAATAGAAAACGAGAATAATCGTTTGATATTTGAATTACAGATAATTTAACACTGGCTGATTTTCCATTAATAACGGCAACAATGTGCCTCGAGGCGATCAACTTTTCTCTCGCGGACTGGCCACGCATCAAACAATGGTACGAGACGTTCAAGGCCGATTATCCGGAGCTTTGGGAAATCGCTGCTGCAGGAATGCGGGAGATAAGTCATTTCGAAAAAAATCCTCCGGATCTTTCGCACATGGAGCATCCGATTCATCCGGTTCGCAAAGTTTCGAAATAAGAAAAAAGAAAAACGTGAAAATGGACGCAAAAAAGTGAAAGGTCTACTTCCTTTGATAATAAATATTTTCTTTACTATATCAACACATCACATTTCCATTATAATATACAATAACCGAATTATAAACAATCAATGTTTTTATTTTATTTTTTCTTCAGTGTCTTCAAAAAACACGTTTTTAATCAATAAAACGTTTCGTCCTAGGCTTTATTATTCGTCTTCAATAATTGACAATCGATGTGTCAAGTTTATCGCAAAGTTAGTCGAAAGGTTGGTAATTTCGATAACCGGGATCCGAAAATATCCACACGGAGGTTTCTCCAACGATTAGAGTGAAGGGAGAGGCCCATGGATTTTTTTTTTATATTTACGAAGGTTACATTACCACATTTTCTTTTTACTACGATTTTCGAACACGATCCTGCTCTCCAGCGTAATATACAACAATAACAATGATCACAATAATAATAAACAAGTGTTTTTACGTAACTTCTGTGTCTATCATAGGTACGATTTCCTATAGAATAAAAAATAGAAACCTTTCTGGCAAGGCGAAAAAATCGAGTGCCATATATTCATCGAAGCTATTCCTGTAGTGTAAAAATTACGAGTATTGAATGTTCGATATTGTCAGAAAAAGTGTATTTACGCTGAAGATACGAATATCAAGATTATAGTGAGATTATTATTGATACATCAGTTTTTTTAATAGACTTTGCAGAGTGGCGCCCTCTGCCGAGCGATTTAGGTATTTCCGCTCGCTCGATCGGTAAGAGTACCGGATTTCTCCCAATTTTTCAATTATTAATATTATTGCCAGAAGAAATATACAATCGGTCGCTTTTCTTCTCGATGATCAACCGAGCTACGAATTAATTGCCAAAGTTTGTGTGTAATCTATTCTTCGATGTCTTGCTTGATCGGTATTTCTATTCGATCGGTAACTTGCGATTGAAATTTTTGAATTCCCACAATTCTCATGCCCCGAAAGATTTAACTCGAAAAAAAAATGTCTGTTTGTTTTCGATATTTTCCTTCGTGGTCCACTATACCTAGAAACGGCCAAAAATAATGGCGGGAACCCTGTTGTTGTTTACTATAACATCCGTCATTCCGGGATTTCCAGTGACGTGTATTACTTCTTTATGGAAAAAATCGTAAAGCTAAAATCGTTCGTAAAACTTGGCTCGATGAACACTCAATTTGAATTATTTTTAGCTTGTCTCTTTTTTATCGTTTTGCACATAATCGTGCGGATCTGTGTCCTCGCGAGCAGCGAACGACAAGTCTCGTATTTTCGTGACGCGCACCGAGCTAGTCACCGAACTCTGCCGGAGGGCGAGCGAAGATGCGACTTTATGTATCCGGTGCGGTAATCGATCACGTCGCGCGATGTCCCGCCTGGGAGCCCGTGTCTGTGTCTTCTGCTCCATCTGAAAAACAATTTTCAAAACATGCAATTTCCGAGCTCTTTTCGCCTTTTTTCTTATTCTTTTATCTTTTTTCTCCTTCTTCTGTATTTTTCCAGATAAATGAGAAAAAAAATCTTTTTCCAAGCATGCGTGACACTTTTTTTTCTTCTCGCTTCGACTTATGAGACTTCTTTGGAGTGAAACTTCTTTAGTCAGGTTTTCAAAATTAGGCGATTACATCAAGTTTTTCTTCAGTGTTTTTGCTCAAATTTTTCAGCGATCTAGATATTTTCGAGTGAGCATCATCTTCCAATCTAATTTGCATGAACTTCGATTCGGATTCGTTTCTTAGTGTGATCTAATGAGATTTACTCGGCCTTCGGCTAGGACAGTAAAGTAACTGGCTGAAATCGTGTCGAAGGTGAGTAGGGAAGCGATCTCAACTCGTCTTCTTTTTTCAATAGGCGGGTATAACATGTTATATACCGCAACCGCTTTTTCCCAACTTTGTCGAGCGTCTTTTGGGGACGAAAATCTCGTCCCACATAACGAGGGCTCACATAACTCCTTGCGCGATGTTAAATTCGCCATTCCTCGTCACCGCGGTGCACAATGTACCATTATATACCGCAACCACGTTTTCCTCGCTTTTTCGAGCGTCTTTTGGGGGACGAGATTCTCGTACATTGTGTACATGTAATGAATAGTAGATTGTGCACCGCGGAGACGAGGGCTCATATAAAACATTGCGCGATGTTTACAAGGCAACACAGAGAGACACTGTGTCGTCACGGTGAGACTCTGTCAGTAGTGCTTGTTGGAACGCACATCGACACCGTGTTGATTTTGGGCATCCGACACGGCTGAACACAAGTTTTCGTAAAGTCGATCTGTGTCGTACAGTGTCGTAGTTGGAACACCGATTTCAGTACACTGTGCCACACACAGTGTCGCTCTGTGTCGTAGCTGAAAAACTTCCATTGTAAACATTTCGCGCGGCGTTAAATTCGCTATTCTTCGTCTCCGCGGTGCACAATGTACTATTTCAAGACTACAGACGATTTCAGCAGACAGTTTTAAGTTTTTAGGTATTTTCGAGTTTCTAGTCATAAATGTGTCCAAGAAATTTTTTGAATGCAATTTTTTGTATTTTCGTCGTGTAATCACGAACAATGCATCAAAACGTATGAAAGTCATTCTACTCGAGTTTTTCGTAATTTCACTGCACGGGTTCTCGGAATTTGAAAATTTTAAAGAATAAAAATAAAAATTTAAAAAAACTTTCTGACTAGAACGCGGACACACTTCTCAGGTGGTGTTCGGAGACTTTTAGCGAGAAGAAAAGTGTTACTTTTCCGCCCTATCGAGATTTATCGAGATCGTCTGAAAAATCATACTTCCTTTCCTCTTAACAGGCTAGAAATGTCAACTTTATGCGCAGGTGTGTTTAAAACAAATTTTTGTATCTCAATCTTGGAATTGCATTTGGTACCGATCTTGATGCACGTTTCGAAAAACATCGTGAACAAAAAATAACTCATAACAGTGAGCAGTGGTCATTTTAACCCAGCGTCACGTAAACATGAAGTAAATCATGGTACTGGTATATACATATCATTTACTTGAAGCAAGTGGTTTAAGTTGATATTCTTAAGGTTTTGAAAATTGCAAAATTTTGAACATAACAAAAACTTGCGTAAATTTTTGATAATAATTTCTTTCGCTTTCAAGAGGCTATTCAAAATATATCAACTATTTTAATGCATACATGTAAAACGATTGACATTGACACGCGCACACTTCAAATCGTAACACCCAACGCGCTATTTACAAAGCATAATCAGCAACGAATCAGAATCACGGATCAGAGATTTGTCGTAATTTTTGAAAATAGAAAAATAAATTCAAGTATCCACCAAATTTCAACTGCAAAAGAAGTTTCACTTCAGGCACGTGTTAATAATAATAATAATTCAACACACGATTTAAATTTATTTTCACAAAAATTATCTCTCGCGAGACGCTTCGTCGTTGCTCTGAAAAGCAAAAAAACGCTCATTTTTTCAATCTTATTACGAAGTGCAAAAAATTCGTATCGAAAAAATGAACGTCTCTTGAATATGATTGCAGAAACGACTTTCGAGAATCTCGCTTTGCATTTAATATATATAAATATTTATATTATATATACCATCGAAAACATTTAATCGCTCAACATACGATCATGATGCTTCATTCCATATTCAATAAAAAATAGAAGTCATAATAATAATTATAATAACAATAATAATAATAGGTAGCGCAGACCAAAAACATGATAAATAAGTAAAAACGAGGGTTTCAAACCATGTTCAACAGCTACAATCAAAAAATGTAGAAAAAATGGAACATAATGAAATTATTTTTTTGAAGTTGATCGCTAATTATTTGCCGGGGTCGCAATAATTTTTTTCCCATTGATCTGGGAGCGTCAGCTTTTCGAGTAAAGCGCACCTCGGACTTACCTGACCGACGAGGTAACACTTTTTTCGTGTGTTGTTCGATTTATTAATCAAGGCCATTCGAGGTGCGTGATAAACTCGGAAACTAACACGTTTCAAATTTAGGCAAAAGCGACCACAACGGATCACCGCCGGTTTTTTAAATTTTGGATAAAATAAAATAAACATAAAAAGACCTAGTTTCGGAAAACCTAAGAAACGTCGTTATCCAAATTTCTCACGTGTGCAATAAAAAATAGGATTTTTCGTTCTTTATTGGAAGACGATTTCCCTACTTCTAGCTCTAGTGATTTCTTCCAAATACCAATTTGCGCAATTATGACAAAACTATCATCACAACAGCGTCGAACACAACCACAATTATTGGATTGGTTTAAATTTACGGATTTGAGGCTAGCGCGAAATGATATTCATATATATAAATAAATTAGTTACAGAAATATGTATATGTTAAACGAGCAGTACGTGTTGCTAGTTTACGGGACTATCAATTTGTGTGATGTAAAATATTTACGTAAAGGGAAGAAACGGGCAAGTCGAGGTGTACAAATTTTTTTATGCAATTTTATTTGATTAAAAAAAAGTACCTGCCCATCTCTGATGTGTGATTCATATGGTTATAAAAAGAGGAATAATCAGACACGAAGAATTTCTTAAATCTCGTATTACCATATAGTGCTGGATCGAGTCTGTGGCTTGTAAAATAATAACTAAAATTATCTATAAAATTCAAAATTGGTAAAAATTTGAGAGATATCCAGATGTAGTTTTTTTTTTGGTTCGTTGGAAAATTTGGAGAGACAGCTGGATTAAAAGAAAACACAGAAAAAAAGTAGAAATATATCTTACGATGAAACAAAGGGAGTATCCACTGTTCGAAACCTATCTGACAAAGTGTCGTACAAAAAGTCGCCACCAGATGTCAGGCTTGCGCCTGCTCCTCAATCGAACTTCGGAATGAAAAGAAAATGAAATTTGCAATGAAATTGAATAACACTCGATGTTCTTGAAAACATTTATGTATCCTATCACTTTTTTGCTCTCGTATTTAGTGGCATTTTTTTCATTCAAATGAGCTTACACATAATCATACCTTGTTGAACTTGCGAGGTGGCGTTGTTACGATGGTTCGTAGTGGTTGAGGTTGAGGTTAGGGGGCGTTGCGAGGGTTCGGGGGACGAGGAGTTGTTGGCATTTAGTCGGTGGAGCGAGTTGGTCTGGTTGTTATTGTTTGCGGATGTTATTGGAAGGAGGGTTTGTCCGTCACCATGGGATGCCGAGACCCCGTAGTTTCTTCTGAATTGTCGCTGCTGGACCGAATGCCTGCGGCTCCTAATCACACCACCCCGGACGACCCCTTGTTGCTGCGAGTTTGTCGTACTGCATCAACCCCATTCAATCTCATTTCAGACTCTCAATCCAACACGACCCCCCCATTGACCCTTTCCAATTAACATTATTAACAAAATAGCGATCCTAACCTCAAATGATATTAAAAATTTTTTTTTACAAAAAAACAACCGAGTCCTAAAGTTTACAAATTTTCTCGGGACTCTTGAATCGTCTTTCTCGTCACCAGCCATCTAAAATTAACACTGAAAGGGTAATTTTTATATAAATTATTAAGCCGAACAAGTGAAGATTATTCTTCAATCGTATTCGTTTTATGAGGTAGGCGTATTCCAGTCGGTTACTATCTTTTCTATACAGTTATCAGTCAACATCTGAGCTAGAGTTTTTACGTGTAGATTTAACCTAAAAATATTGGAAGAGACACACACACACACACACAGAAAGAAGGTTGCGTGTATCGAGCTGCGAAGAAGACATGAAACGACGGGAAGAAAACACACGGTACGGATGCAGACGAACGTGAGACTAACGGAGAACAGACATTTCGGCGCGAAATACAAAAGAGGCTCATGCAAGAAAAGCTGCAGTGTGCAAATCGAGATAGAAAGGAGAATATACATAATATAAATATACATATCAATGTATATTCATATATATATATTTTTAAATATTTCTGAATATTCATAAACAATAGAGAGACCATGCGCCCATTTATTTCTCGTTTCAACATCACCGACGTTCCGTCATCTAGCGGCTCATAGCTTGAAAAAGGCGGGAAAAGTGAACAAATTTGAATTTCATCCTCGAATGTCCATTATACCACGTCGATCGCGAATCGTCGATGATCGTTGGACGAGCGAGTCTTTACAGAGCCCTTGTATATTTTCTTACCTTGTACTGTGACTCATGATGACTATGTTTCTGTAACAGCATATAATGGATCCTGATTGTTGGGAAGCGAGTAATGGAGGTGTTGAAGTCGATTTTTTTTTAATACACAACAAGCAGCTCAAGCAATCCGATTTCATTTTTTTTAATCTTTCACTCATATTTCTTTTCTGTCTTGTCTTTCGTCTTCCATCCCCGAGAGATCTTGTCCCTCAATAAATCAATTTTAGCATTTATACAAGAAGAAATCGAAAGGTGGACTCTGGCTGATGCTTCGTCTTTAAAATAGCTTCTTTTTTCCTCTCTCTCTCTCTCTTTCGCCCTCGTTCTCTCATCATCCCTTTCTCCCGACCTCACATTTCCTTCTCTATCTTGTAACATGAACTCTAGCATTAAAAAAATTTTTTGAACTCATACTTTATCTCAGGATTATCGCTTGCTGATTTTCTGAAAAGATCAATGGTAGTCAAACACGCACACACTTTCTGGGCTTGTATTTGGCATAGATCGATCTCGATTCGTTTACGTATCTTCTAATCAATTTATCATTAAATGTAGCCACAAGACATGACAGCGTGTTGGGAACTCTCGCGACTAGCGTGTACCGGTTGGTATTTCAGTTTTATTTCTAGTAATTAATGATAATAAAAAAATTGTTCTCGTTAGAAAAAACTCGAGTTTTGTGCATATACGTGTTAGGCATCATAGAAATAAGTTTTACGTATTAAACCTTCGTTTTGTCAATTGTTCCAGCAGTGTGCCCCTGGACATACCAGTGATTAAGTGAATATGTAAAAAGTGTACGTATATAGGCGTTCTTGTCGCAAGCAGAATACTACTTTAGTGAATCGTAATCAAATAAATACATTTTTTTATATATACATATATATTTGTGGTAGACAAATCCTTCATAAGGGTTCGGTAATATTATATAAAAGAATCTATTCGTCAAGGATTCTGCTGAATATCAAAATTCTATATATGAAAATCGATTTTTCAATATTTTTCATTCTCTCAATGTTCTAGGTCTAATCCTTTTGAATTCTTGAGGATAATTCGTAAAGCAGTGAGTGTTGAAAATGCCAGAGTCTGGTGATTTTTACAGATATTTTCTTTTGTGCATTTGGAACGATTCCCATGATCATGCTCCTATGGAAATGCACAAATCCCTTATAAGGAACTTTTTTTAATATAAAAATAAGTCCACAGTGTCTCAAAAGATTTTCTAGATACCAAATTTTAGAATAGATTTCATGATTGAATAATTCGACTTGTTTTTGGGACTTTAAAAAAATTTTCGTGACATTGTGTACTCATTTTTTAAAGAATATATGTGTATATATATATATATAAATCTTTTATTTACTACGCGTTGCGTCTATGTTTGTGCAAAACATAAGTAAATGACAGTTTCACTGTTCTTGCAAGAGAGATTTAGTGGATAGTTTTATATATATATATAATTCAATAGAGGACGGATATAATAGAATTCTAAGGAACTAAAGGCTAATGTTAAAAAATGAAAAGAAAAGTAATGTAAAGAAAAAGAGAAAAAAAGGAAAAGAGAATGAAAGAAAGATGGAGGTTGTTTTCGAACTAAAGTGCATACCACAGAACCGATGTGACTAATTTTTGCAATGCATACCGGAGTAACCGAGTTATGTAGTCCGGCCAGTTGTCTGGGAACATCACGAGGAAGAAACCAACCGCTATGAGGATTATTCCTGCCAGTTTCATGCCAACGAAATGAGCACCGTAGAGAACAACGTCCAGAGCTGAGAAATACAATATATTCAAATTATTGCAAACAGAATGGTTGATAGCATGAAGAATGAGAATTTTGGAAACAAGAGTTGACTGAGAAATTTACTTATTCAAAACAATTGTGAAAAAATTTAGTAATTATTGCGAAGTGGGGCTCTAGAACCAGAAGGGTGGAGGAATTTTTTTATTGCGATTAAATGATAAAGAGGTAAGAGAACAGTGATATCAGAGTCGGGGAAGAAGACTTGCAATTAAAAATAACAATTTTCACCATTGGTGAATGTATAAAGAACTACTCCACCCCCGGAAGGGGATGGGGGGAATTACAGTTTTTGATCTCTTGAATGCAATGCCGAAGAGAAATCGCGGCGTTCACCCACCCTTGCAAAGATATCCACAATTGAAAATAACAAAAAGCGAGGGGGAGATTCGATGAAAGATGGTTCGAATAATCATATCAGATAGGGGGAAAGGAGCTAGAAAGGTAACAGCCCCACCTACCAAGCCCCCCCCCCCCCCCCATATACCCGACACAACTTGCCCCGAACCCAACGGAATCCCGAAAACCCATACCCATTCAAATTTTTCATTTAATGTAGATTTATGGCTAGGAGGGGGGGGGCTTTACCCCCCAACCACCCTGCCGGGGCTTCGCCGCTGGATCCCGGCGGGAGCGCTTGCACACCACCAGGAGCTTCACGCCTAAAGTTCGGGAACGGGAAAACTGGTGTTTATTTTCTTAAAAGTTTTAAAAAAATGTTTTTTATTATTTTTAATGAGATTCCCCGGTGTAATATTACTATCTGGACCTCCCTTCAACGAATTCATGCTGTAGAAATATTCCCTCTCCCCTCTGGGTCCGGAGCCCCACTTCGAAATAATTACCAAGATGATAATCGTGAAAAATTACCGGCTGAGACTGGAACTGCGGTGATGAGACCCAAAGTGATAAAAAGATCGTAGGTCAGGGCGATACTAAAATTGCCCAGCATATTGGCAACTGAAAATAAAAAGACAAAATCTTAATAAATGTTTCAATGTTTTTTTATTTCATTCTTATTTATTTGATAGTCAGATTTTAAAAATACTGTACCCAAGTGTAGGATACTGGCCGAGAGCAGTGCCGCCCAAGGCAATCGTGACCAAGGAACACTTTCGGCACCCGAAAAGTACAACGCCACGCAAACTGGCCACAGAAGAGCGGCGTTGCACAAGCCGATTAGAGAAAAGAATAGAGATACCTGACCAAAGGTCGTTTCTCCTATAACTTTCTTGAACAGAACCTGAAAAAAGATCAATTGCATAAAAAACTGTACGCAAATTTTCAATTAATTCCTTTTTTAGGTGTACACTCATTTTAGAAACGTTTGTCGACAAAAATTATGAGCAATACGACGTCTAATGCTCACTTTGTACACAGCGGATCCCGCGGCCGCTGCTGCGGCCAAAACGACTCCGCCCAGCGTTGGACTTCCGGTTATACCGTCCATGTAAGCCAACAACGCTATTCCAGTGTCACAGAGAATTACTGCAACTATCTATAACATAAATAGTTAAGATAACTTATTATATAAAATATCTAAAAAAATTACTCAAATTTATAAAAAATTCCTACATAAAAATGTCTCAATAAAAAAAAAATGAAAAATTCGTACCCTCACGCCAACAAATTGCTCGTGAAGAATAACCCAAGAGAGAAGATAGACACAAGACACGTTGGTCGCAAAAACGGCCATAACGTCGGTAGCTAAGAGTATTCGCAGAGAATGTATGTACATGTAATTCGTAGCGACCCAGAGGCCGCAGAAGAGGCTGCACCTCGTGAGGAAACGACCACCCGTGAAGCCCTTGTCGCGAAAGCCTCGCAAGCTTTCCGCAACTATTTCCATCGGATTCGCACATTTTGTTCTTGCGACTCGGCACAAAAAGTATACCGGAAAGTACAGCACGGCCCAATTCGTGCAAAACCACGTGGTGAAAAATGGAGCGTTGTAGGGGAGGATCAGCTGAAAATATAAAAATATCAGTAATTAAATTTATAAAATTTATAAAATTCATAAAATTTACAATTCAAATACGCAGTTTTAAATTTATTCTTAATTTTTAAGTTATTACTAAAATATACATATGAAATGAATCATTATAATAATTAAATCAAAACTGTAATTTATGTAAATGAAATTTGCATATAATTATTATACAGTAAAACCTAGATAAGTGGGATCTCAAGGGACCAGAATTTTTGTCCCACTTATAGAGGTGTACCATTTACCGGGGCTCCCAGATATTCAGGTTTATCCAAGCTAGTGTCTCATTTACAAAGGGTTTCATTAATGGAAGTTGAAACAAAACTTATCCCCGTTATAGAGGTGTCAGTATAAAAAAAAATTCATGATTATTCAAAAAAAATTTGTTTTAAAAAAGTTTTTTTTAGATGTGGTAAAAAAGATATAAAAGAAGGTATACAAAATGGTAGGGAATTCCAAGGAGTTATTCTTAATATGAATAAATGGCATGATTTGCAAAGTGCAATTAACGAAAAGCACTCTTCGCATTTTTCTGTTTTTATTTTTTCAACGAAATAAAAAAAATTTCCATCGATTGAAATTGTATTGCTTTATATCGCTTTTAGTGGTTTCGGTATTATGAGAAATAGAGAGGGTTTTTCTCATATTTTTCTGAGGATATTTACTGAGTAATTGAACAATAAGAATTCTTTTTTTTCGGTTTACGTTTTCTAGATATGCAATGTTTTCATCTGGTGTTCCAGTTATAGAGGTAGTCAATCTTAGCTGTTCTAGCAATAGAGGTCAATATAGAAGAAAATCGAAGGTGAAGGACCTCGATATGAGTTTCAGTGGCAGAGTAAGGATCCTACTCTTCACAATACTAATCTTAAATAAACATACTCTTTAATTTTGCCCATTTTCCTGCTCGCAAATATTACTACTCTTTTTAATGCACAACTCCTCAAGATTTCTCCCCAAAATTGCTTATGCTTTGAAAATAAATTGGAAGAAACCTATTATAAAATATCATTGCTCCAAAATAAATCTATTATACAATTTTACTACTCTGCAAGTTTACTACACAACTGAAACGATTAATGTAAACTTTTATATTTTACAAGATTCTTTTACAAGTTATACTTTTCGACTATGCGAATTCTCTTTTAGGTTTCCCCCTTATCCAGGTTTCACTGTATGTAAATTTCATTATAATTATATTTAATTTTTTTAATATTATAATTATATAAAATTATAATTAAATGAAAACTATAAATTATGAAAATAAAATTTATAATTCACAATGCAAATACGCAGTACTAAATTTATTCTTTATTTTAAAATAATTACTGAAATATACATATGAAATGAATCATTATAATAATTAAATGAAAACTAGAAATTATGAAAATGAAATGTCAAAGTAATTTTGTAAACCTTACTTGCTGATGATGGAGCCCTGCATCTGACGAATTGGCTGGGGGTGTCGGGGACGACGAATATCCCGTGATTTGCGGTTTGTGAAAATATAAGTATTTAATGCAATGGGTGGCTCCGACCCAGCTCGCGGTCACGCAAATCGTCACGCAAACTCCGAAATAAATCTGCGATAAAAAAAAATAAACATCAGAGAAAAGAAAGAGAATTAGAGAAACGAGAGAAAATTTACTTTCTTTTTATCTCGAGCATTTTTTTTTCTTTGTGTTTTTTCGGTATGAATATTTTTCGCTTTATTTTCATTTTATCGCTGAATTTTTGCGGTTATTACCTTTTTGGCGGATTCTGCGCAACATGATGTATAACACGGGGATATGGAATGTCTACGGGTTTGATAAGTAACAGGGGGTGCGCCTATGTGACACGATTGCTCGCCTTGTCCTTGACCGGTACCCCCGCCGCTTCCACCCCGACTTCCACCGCCGCCGACGCAACTGCCGCTCGTCTCGAGCGATCTGCAGCTCGATGCAGAGTCGCCGCAACCCCCGGCGACGCTGCAACCTTGTTGTTCGCATCCTAAAATTCATTGAAACGTCTTTATTTGAAAATCATCTATTTTTTATATCCCATCTCGCTGTTGAGCCTATTTTATTATTTATTGCGTTTGGTTTAATTTCTTGAAAGCTTTTTCATCTACTTGTCTACATATTCGTATTTTTACATTAATTTTTTGTACATTCCTTTTTTTATCTGTTAATTATTAATTAATATGTTTTTTTTTATAATTCTAAAATAAGTTACAGGGGTAGAATTTTCACTTTATGAAATTCATGTGCAGATTATTTATTCTGTAAAATGAATTGCTGGAGAAAATCGACTTATTGTTAGGAGGAAGTAACAAAAACATTGAAGGACACATTTTTTTGTTGAAAACATGTCGTAAAAAATATTAAAAGAATAAACTAAATATGTGTATGATAAAAAATAGGAAATCAAAATCAATGAATAATTAAAAATTAAAGATGTACATACTGGAGATAATTTTAAACGGTGGCAAATATCCATAAATTTGACCAGTCACTGATAATAGAATTTTAATGATTCTGTGCAAATTTCAACTCAATTCACTAAATCGTTTAACCCTCCAACGCTAACGATGGGTCATTTGTGTCCCAGCCTTTTGTGTCATTATCGTGAAACATGCTTGCACGTCTCTATATTTTGCATGAAATAGTTATTTTATTTTTTTGGTTCGAACAAATTATTTCCTTTCAGTTGAGGGTTCAGAGAATGTCTGCGAATTTTATCAAATTTTTCAAATTTCAAAAATCAAAGAATTTTCGAAGAAAAATAAGTGTGGGACACGAATGACCCATCTTTAGCTTCAACGCTTGCTCAAAACCACGTTAACCCGACGAGAGTTAAAAGTTATAACAAATTGAATGTTATACGAATTCGAAATTATAATAAGTGATAAATATCGAAAAAACGGTAGTAGTTACTTGAAAATTTTCTCTCAAGATATTTAAATATTAAAGATTATTTCTGCCAAATTTTATCTACTCGTACTACTTAAGGGGTTTCGGTAGTGTATTATTTTTTTCAAAATTTTCGTCCTCATATTTACAGAGTAATAGAACAACAAAAATACGCTTTTTGGACATATAGATATACACACTGTGTATAAGAACGTATTTTGTTAGTCAATTACTCAACAACGACGTGGATGGAAATTTTGAAAAAATTAGTTATTTGAGGTATAAGAACATTCTCGCCAAACATCATTAAAGTCTTATAATTTTTCAATTTCCTATATGTTTAACATACGTTTGTCTATATTGTATCGAAATCCCTTAAACAATTTTTGAAAAACTATCAACTTATATATGATAATAAACCGAATTTCCCTCAATAAAAGTACGTAAAAATTGATTAAAACGTTGAGGGTTTGTTGATATTTTTTTTCTACTGTCAGTACACAAAAAATTATTAATAACCGAGTTTAAACAATTTTGTCTAAAATTTTTGTTTTTTAATAGTTTAAACAATAACTAATTTAAAAATTGTTAATAAAATATTAGCACAGTATCGAGTATCATTGTACATAATACAAAATTTCAACTTTCTAACAAAAAAACAAACATTAAATTTTAACAATTCTTTATGAAAAAGTCACTATTGTCAGGGATTGTGTCTCCAGTTAATCCTTAACTTTTTCAATGTCGATAATTCGTATTATTTTATCATAAATCATGAACATAAAAATGAGATTTCGAAAATTACATACCGGATGTATCCAGGACGACTTGGACAGGGCTGGCGTACGGCCCACCGTGATTCGGTTGATCGTCGCTCAAAACAATGCTGGGAGCACGGGATCGGCGAGGGTGAAAGATAGTCGGCACCTCGCCAACGCCGCCGCTACCCATTTTGATCTAACGAACAATTTTCCGCTTCGGCTTATCTCCGAAAAATCGTAATAAGAAGCAAGGCGAAAAGATTTTGTCTCAAAAATGGCATCGTTGAAAAAACTTTCGTTTCTCGGTCTTCGAAGTAGAACAGTCACTGATTGCGTTTACATTTTTCGATCGAATATTCGTGCAAATTCTTCGACGCGTCGACTCCCCTTCGGTTCGTAGAATTTCAATGGCAACTGACATTTTTCTTTGTCACGTTATTTTTCCGCGAATTCGAGGCTCCTGGAAGACAATTCGACGAGCACGGATGGAACGAGAGACAACAGAGAGCGATAATTTTTTTTTTTTATAGTGAATTCATGAAAAGAAATTACGTCGCGAGGGACTCCTGTTGATCGCGAAATGCATCAACGTGACACAAGCGCACGAGAGATCAAAATCAAAGCGAAGTCAGCTCATCGTTGAAAATTACGAGCGCTTCGGTTTTTGGGTACGAAAAATTTTGTTGTTATTCTCGTGGGCAGAGCCGCGTTTCGGAGGTCGTTCTCGATCGTTGCGTTCGCGGAGATTGCGCGTCATTTCAACGAGCGAGAAGAAAATTGCATGCTCGGCCGCGGATTTGAACTGGTAAATATTTGAGAGAGCGTACTCAGGTGGAAACTCGCGGCTCATGCCCCTAATGCGAGGCCATTGATTACTGATGGGGGGGCCTCGGACGAAAGCTCGGACAACTCTTTGCCAACCTTCGCTACGCGCAGCCGCGAGCCTCCTCGGATTTCCCCTCCGCCCGACGTGCTCGGAGCCACCCCAATTCCCCTGTCTCGAGGACGAGTGTACCGAAAGGAAAAATTTGTCACGTGGATCGTATACATGAATTCTTTAAAACTTTCTCTCCACCTCGATGATGCTATTCTTAAATTATAAATCAAAACACTGTTTCTGTATCGGAATCTGTAAAAGCACGTAAGAATAAATAATTGATTAAAACGATGAAGTTTGGGCGATATTTTTTTTCTATCAGTACACAAAAAATATTAATAACCGAGCTCAAGCAATTTTGTCTAAAATTTTTTTTTTGAATTGTTTAAACAATAACTAATATAAAAATTGTTAATAAAACATTAGCAAACTGTCGAGTATAATTGTAATAACGTAACACAAAATTTCAACTTTCTAACAAAAAAACGAAGACTAAATTTTAACAATTCATTGTGAAAATTTCTTTCAAGGTTTTTTACATCCCAAAATGTAAGTTATTTATAATATTTATAATACATAGGAAATTCAAAGAATGATAAAACTTAAATAACAAAGAATCTTATTTTTCTCGTGTTCAACTATTTGCAGTACATATGGAGAAAAATGTCTCGTATTTCTCGTTAAATATTTTTGTCTAAATTTTATTAAATTCTTACTATCTTTGCTGATATATGCATTAAAAATGATTCTTTAAATAGTAAATTAAATAAAGCATCAGCGTTATGAATTCATTAAAGTTAAGAGGTAGTTCGATAGCAAAAATCGTTTTCTTACGAAAATTTGGAAAAAATATATGTTTTGGATTAAAAATTTACAAATGGATTGAAAAAAGAAAAAAAGTACTTAATTCTACCGTCTAGTTTTTTAGTGATTCGATTTTGAAGTTTTGTGATTCTTCCATTTAAATGCGTGTTAAACGCAGTGAAAAAATACGTTTTTCAAAATAATTCAAAAACGGTTATTACCATTTTCATATATAGAAAAAAGGGGATGTTAGAGTACTTCGTAAAGAATATTCAGAAAAAAATGAACTTGGTTTACCGCCTAGTTTTGGAGAAAAAAATTATTTAGTGAAAAATTTCAGTGAGAGAATTTTCAAGGTTCGCAAAATGGCAACGCGGAAATTTCGTAAAATATATCCACCATATTTACCTCTTTTTCATCGCTGAAAATCTTAAAATTTATCAAAATTAATTTCCCAAAAATTACAAAAAGGAGATCTACCCCATGTTTATACGGTACCCAGCGATCGAACTACCTTTATCATAAAAAATTAGATTTCAGTAAAAACTTACAATTTCGTAAAAAAAATTTTTTTTGAAACTTTTGTTAATTAAGAGCAATGGAAACCAAAAGTTACTAGATTTCGGAAATAACATATTTACTAATTAATAAGTGAATGTTGAACAAAAATTGAATCGTATCGCCATTCCTTGGATCGGAAAGAATATATCACTGCTTTTTTGAGCTATATATTTTTCAATATTGAGGGAGAAATCTGCTGAGAAAAATTACGAGAGGTCAGCGCGGGTGCAAATTTTTCTCTACAGATTTCTCCCTCAATATTGTAAAAATCAGCTCAAAAAAGCGGTGATACATTTTTTACGGTGATACAACGGATGTACGGTCAAATTTTTGATGACAAATGATTTATTAATTGATAAATCCGTAATTTACGAAATCTGGGTGGTTACGTGGTTTCCATTTTTAAGTGGTTCAGTCGGTAAAGATCTGGCGACAGAGTTTTCTCTGGAAAAATAGATTTTTTGAAGGAAAAAGAAGAACCACGTTGTTCTCTTTCCATCAAAGCGTAATGTGATTCTCTTGTTTTTTCGAAAATATCAAAAATCTCTGAGAAAACAGCAAATCCGTTTTACATATGTCCCTCTCGCACTCGTAGGGGTTAAATATCACCTTAAGGAGATTCTATCGATACTTGTAAGTCAAAACAGCAACTGAGCGTGTAAAGTAAAGGCAAATTTCATTAAGGAAAATTGTTTCCATTGTAATTTGTCGAAAATTTGACTGTGCATTATTTGAAGTGATATTAAAAAGTGTGCACAAAATTTGCAGAAGCTTCACCGTTTAGATTTCGAGATATTAATTGTAAAAAATTCACTTTTTAGCCCGGGCTCTAAAGAGACATTACAAAAGAATGCGATTCTCAAAAATAAATAACTCAACTTCTAGACGGTCATTCAAATTTCAACATAGGTCGCGTATTGTATCTATTTATCTATATGCCAAATTTCATCGCAGAATAATGGAAAATAATTGTAACGTGTAAAACGATAGAACCTCCTTAAAATATTTTTGTATATCATTGTATATCAACGATTATCAATTTAATAGTAGAATAATTATTTTACTATTATAATTAATAGTATAATAATAGTATACTATCATAATAATAATAATAATGAAAAGTAATAATAACAGTATAATAAATACAAACTAATACTAGATTAATTATACTTAATATAATTAAAAGGAAGGGGAGAAAAACACATATAAAATTCGTAGAAAAATATTCTTTATTTTTTTCTGAAATAAGAAAATCGGTTAAATTGATTTTTCGTCTTTTGGTATTTTTTCCGAAAGTTCGCGGTTTTCGTCGTGCTGGCTCGTGCTCTGAAAAGCCGAAGTTCCGCGTCGGCGAACAGAGTTTGATATATATATTTTTTTTCTTTTTTTTTCCAGCTTTCGCACAAATACAGATTGTTCTTGTTTCGTCACTTGAGTATAAAATATTAGAACGTACGCTAATATAACAATCTTAATGATAAAAAATAAAATAATAACAACGAAAAGCTATCCATCCGTGTCTCGTGGCTTTTTACAGTCTAGAAAAAAATCGATTCGAAAAAAATTTCCTGACGAAAAAAAAAAATGTTAAAAAAAGTGGGAGACCAAACATTTGATGCCATTCCGTTTATTGTCAAAAAATGTTTTTTTCTTGTATATATCGCTAAAAATCGTGCACTTGAGAGTGAAATATCGAATCGAGAGACACGGATAATAGACGAACAACCACAGTCCGAGTGAATTTTTTTTTTTTCGGTAAAGTAAATTGTAAAACGCATCCTGTATTGTAGGTAATTAAATCTCTAAAAGGAATTACGGACAGGCGAGCCGCACTTCTATCACAGAATACCACATAATTCAATCTCTTTCATTTTCTATTTTCATTCTACGTGTGATATGAAAAAAAATGGCATAAAACATAATTTGTGAGTATCGACGAGGTTTAAAAAACAAAAATAAAAAGATTCGATAATTTCGGGAGAAACTTAAAACTACAATTTTTTTTATTTTGCTCCATCGATTATAAATTGCTCCTCTATCGTTAAATTTTTTTATGAAATTATAATGCTGATCAGAACGTACTAGCCCGGGAATAAATTTAAAAAAAAAATTCTCATGAAAAAAAGTTAAAATGTAAAACAAATTATAATGATCAAAATAATTTTTGAATCGTGAATAAAAATTGTGGTTGAAAAATTTGAATATTGATTTTGAAAAATTACTCGTAAGGGCATGGCAATATTTTCAACGTTAAAAAATTCGCTAGTACATTCTTGAATAATCGTGAGACACATTTATGAGAAAAATACGTAAGTCAGTTTCTCGTAACGAGAATCATGGAGATCGGTAATAAATTTCCTTATCGATCGAGTGATGTAAGTGAGATAACAAGTTCGATAAAATCGTATTATCGACAGCCCATATTCGAGTCTAATTACATTCAAAAACGTATCTATCGTACTCCATTAACAAAACATTTTTTTTTTCACTTCTCGCGACTCGGCTCTCGTTCTCTTTTTGTACAAAAACGATCGCACGTACTCGTCCACTCATTAAAAAATATTAATATATACAAATTGTTGAATACATTTTTTTTCGTTTCTATTTTGTACAGTGTTTCGAAACGAAGTCAACCTAACGGGTGCGTAAAAAGGTATCTCCAGGAGAGACAATTGTTGTAATTGGCCTTTCACGTTTTCTTTCATTCCGTTCGATTTATTTCGTGAGCGAGCGATGGAAAATATTTACACATGTTTCACACATTTCGCACTGTTTTCTTTTTTTTTCGTGTTTTTACCTTTTCTTCTTATTCCGTTATAATTTTACACAAACGAGAGCTCTAGGCGATGAATTAGAATAAATAACTAGATACAATTAGTTACGAAGTAATTAAAATTGAACGCATTCTATAACCTCGTTTTAATTCTAAATATTCAGCTCGTGCTCTCTTTTTCTCTTCATTATTGTTTTTTTTTCCTCTTCAAAATTCGTACTGAACTTTGCAGCCTTCTATATATATTTTTTTTAATTTCAATTTTGCATCGTCTTCTCCGATTCGAGACTCGACGTGACTGTTTCTACAAAATTATGCCTAAAGAAAGAACCAAAATATTACTTTCTGAAGTACAACAGAAATTCATTTCCAGCAAAACGATCGTAACTTATAAAATTTGGCAAGATGTGATCGTTCTCATGAAATCAACTTTCAATCGAGAACGTACAAATTTATTTCATACTGAGTCCTTTCCTTATATTGATTGCAAAATAATTGCATAAATCGAAAAAATTTCAATTAGCAAAATACGCTCAAAAAATTATGCATGTCGCTTTGGATATTTCTGTAAATTTCTGAAATTTCTATAAATTGTGAGTGAAAGTCGCGACTTTCGACATTTCCCATTTCCATTGATGATAGTGAACGCGGACAAAACAAAAGCGCAAATAAACAAGTTTCTCATCGAAAGAAAACGACGATTGAATGCAAAAGTCAAATTTTTTGTGTGATTTTTTTTTCACGTCGCACCAAGTATGGGGTAAATTTTATGTACAGTTTGAACGCGCAAAGGAATTTTCAAGAAACGCTTGTCACTAATTTTTTCGCTCCTGATCATTCAATGACATATTATTTTTATGCTTTACCTTACGACTTTGTCTCTTGGAAGATTTTCGCGTGGGCTTGGACTCCCGGCTATTCTCCTGTGTGGTCTTGTTTAATCCTAATCGAAATCGAATGGGAACTTTGGAGTCGACGGCAGTCTCATCTGAAAAACAACAAATATTTTATTTAACAATTCTCATATTTTTGTTAATATTATTTTGAAAATTTTTCTGTTTTGGTTAAATTATTGCAAATGTAATGTATCATTGTAAATAAAGAAATATTTCAACATAGAGTAGATTCCTTCGTTATATTATTTAAAAATTACCTTCGGAATCTGGCAAATCAGTGACTGGTCTATGTAATACCGTGACTCGTCTCACTTCTTTTGCATTATCTATGATACATAATTTCAGTTAGCAAGTTATTTGGAATAACTTTTTCATGTATATTCAAGTGAATCAATATTTACTTTTTTTGTCTTCTCCTTTAGACGAGTGTCTCTGCACACCTTTTGCGTTCGTCTTGGCTACCCTGAAAAAGTGAAAGAAATTTTAATGAAAAAAACCCTTGAAGATATAAATACCGATCAAATATCAAAATCGCAAATTTTATATTATAAAACCAAATATTTGAATAAAACTTACTCGTTGACAACTCCCTTGAAAGCCGATTGCAAGAGTCGAGCCGATTGAATAGGCGCGGTTCTATTCAATCTTTCGGCACGTCTGCGACTGAGTTGAGTTCTCAGATCAGCTTCTTCCTCGTCGACCGTAAGATCCTCGACGACCGTCTGTTCGGGTGAGCTTTCGACAGGACTGCTCCCTCGATCCTTTCGTTTTTTACATTTTTTTTCTTTACCGATCCGTTCGGAGAGTGGCAATTCGACTTTGAGTTTTCCGACCTGATAAATTTCCTTATCGCGTTTTTTCTTTTTCTTCGATCTCGTCTTTTCGACTTTCACAGGAACCATTTCTACGCAGACTGGGACCGCATTGCCCGCGGAAGACGAATCATCGCTCACGACGTCTTCGAGAACTTCGTAAACGTAGTCATCCGTCAGACACAAATCCGTTTCCGGTACGTCGTCGTCTTCCTCCGGAAACTC
Organism: Cremastinae sp. B BG-2022a; assembly: GCA_030522605.1. Taxonomy (NCBI): domain Eukaryota; kingdom Metazoa; phylum Arthropoda; class Insecta; order Hymenoptera; family Ichneumonidae; species Cremastinae sp. B BG-2022a. The sequence goes on along the minus strand of JAPYYX010001224.1, from coordinate 12,234 downwards.
GTTTTCGACCTTTCCTTTCCGGATTTTTGGAGAATCGATCTGACTAGGCTCCTCGGTCACCTCGGACCTCGAGGATTCCTTTTTTCCGAGCTTGATTTTTTTGTTATCGTGGACCGGATCGATCGGTCGCGTCGATTCGAATTTTCGTCTCCGCGCCTCCAAGACCGGATCGTTGTTCGATTCGCTCTCCTTCGTGGACGCGAGGCTCTCTTTTTTTATTTTTGACCGCGGATTTTCCGGTGACGAAGGCACTTTGCGGGGAGGCGAAGCTTCGCGCTTGTAATTCGGCTCTTCCGGGGTGACGGATCGTCTCGTTTTCCTTGATGATTCTTTCGGAGACCTTCTTCTCCGTGGTGAAAGACGCGGTGAGTTCCTGGGCGACGACCAGGGTGATCTGTGGGGAGAAATTCGTAGAGGCGAGCGAATGCGCACCGGTGAAGCTCTTCGTCTCTCGGGCGAGACTAATTTCGGTGATCTCGGTCGTGGGGATGCGACCAATCGTCTCGGAGAACGTCTCGGTGAGTTCGTTCTCACGGGCGAATTCCTCGGAGACTTTGATCTTGGAGTTCGTGCCCTCGGAGACCTTGATCTCATTCTCGGTGACCTGGATCTGATTCTTGGCGACCTTGAGCGATTCGATCGCTTTGGCGATCTCATCAGACGCGAACCGGGTGACCTGGAGCGCGATATGACTCGCGGAGACCTCGATCTCCGTATTCTCGGAGACCGGGAGTGGGGAGATCTTCCTCTGGGTGACATTTTTCTCGGAGGCGTTCTTCTGATGGGAGACCGATTATTCGGTGATCGTCCACGAGGAGACAACTTCGGTGATCTTGGCCGTGGCGAGAATCTTGGCGGGGATAATTTTCTCGGAGACCTCGTTCGAGGAATTTCTCTAAACGCTTTTTTCCTCGGTGGTGATCTCCTCGGAGATCTTCGCGGCGATTTTTTTCTTAATCGAGGTTTTGGCGAATGCGAGCGACGTTTTGGTAAAATTCTCGTCGCAGATCGAGGTGAAACGGATCTAAGCTCATTTTTTGGCATTCCACCCGAGCTTGAAGTCATCGCGTTCGTCACGCCGTTTCTGTCCGACTCGCGTTCCGTTCGTGACTTTCTGCTCCGAGCTTTAGACAAATCGCTCGTCTTTTTTAACTCTTTAACTTCCTTCTTCGGTTCCTTTTTCTCCTTGTTCTCGTCGACCTTGTCTACGTTCATTTCTCTCTCCATCTCATCCATCAGTCTCTCGAGACTGTCCTCTTCTTCGAGATCAGCCATCAGTAAAACGTCGTCATCGTCGTCGTTCGACGGCTTTTCATCTTGCTCCTCCTCGTCCTCCTCATCTTCTTCCTCCTCCTCCACGTCCTCGGTCTCCTGTTCCTCCTCTTCGGGCGCTTCGACTTCCTCGAGCAGAGCCTCTTCCGAAATTTCCTCGCGACCCGGTCTCGGACTCTCTTCTATTCCGCTTCGAGACTCCTTTTCCGTCCCGCTTTCTTCTCCTCTCTCCACTCTATTGCTCGATGGCACAGATTCCAATGACAAACTGTTTGCTTCTTTGTTGTCCTCTTCATCTGAACTAGCATTATCTTTATAACGAAAAAACTTCGAATCATCTGTAAGGTGAACAAAATTGGATTAGGACACGAATAAATATACAATTTTGTTATTCCATATTACAATAAAATTTCACATTTATATATAAACGATCATGAAGTGACAATGATTTGAAAATTTCTACCTCGACTGTCTTCCTGGATATTGGTTTTAACAGGTTTTGAGTCAGTCTGCGATGCATCAGGCCCAGGTGGCTCTTCCTCCTCAACAGGTATGATTTCTATCAAATTTTGATTAACTCTGCGATAGAAGGTATTCTGAAAGTATTTTTGAAACAATTGATTAAAAATGTGTATACGTAGAAATGATAAAATAAAGTAATAATTCATCAATGAGTTGAAAATTGTCATCTTACCCCATTTTGTCTTGGTCGCCTGTTCGGGTTGAATCCTATATTTGCCTGCCTCTGATTTTTGTAACCAGGACAAGAGTACCCTGCTCTCGGTTTTGTCGGCTGTGGTAAAAGAGCTGGTTGTTGATTACTCTGAAGAGTGTGTTTAGCTCTTAATGATTTTAGTGCTGCTAATCTCAAGGCCTCCAAATCATCATCGTCGTCATCCTCGTGTTTCAATTTCTGAGGAGTTGGCACAACCATCTGTACAAAAAATCAAAACCGATTATCAATGGTTTCGAAATTTTGGTAGAAATACATTAAAATCAAATTTAACAATAATAAAATATTTCTCGCAGTATTTTATGGAATGTAATAAAAGATATCGAAGAAAACTTGAAATATTGTATTAATATTTGTTATTATTTTATCCCCTAATTGAACAAAGTCAATGAAGTTTCTAATCCGTGAAATTAATTTTTTTATTTTATAGAATTGTATGCATAAATTAATGTCAATCAATAAGTATTTTATTTTCACCTGAGGAAAATAGAAAAATGGTTGATTCTATAATGAATTAGAAATAATAGTGAAAAATTATCTTATCGTGAAATCACCTTTTGAAGCTTCGAAATTTTATCAAGAAAAAGCAAATATAAAGGTCAAGGTAGTAAATGAAAAAAAAAAATTATTTTCTTGTGAGAAGCAAAAAATGAATATCAGTAAAAAATAATTTTCGCCCGAGATACATAATTTGTTTTCTCCAGTGAAAGATGAATGAACTCTTTAAAAAATTAGTACCGTATTGCGTTAATTTTGAAATTTCATCGAAGCTTAAAAAGCTACCAGAAACTCTGAAACGATGATAATCTTCCCTCAGAAATGTTAGGCACAAAAATAGATACGAAAATATTGCAGAAACGAGAGTGTAAAGTATCACGCCAGGAGCGACCAAGCGAGAAACGCGTGCAATAAGTCGCATTTTTTATCAAACAAGTCTGACAGAAGCTGAAGAAAAAATTGCATCGTTCGATCGTCAGCGTTCGGATTTTTATTTCTTTTTAATTGAGATACTTACCTTTTGGCGATAATCCATATTATTCGTAGCGCAGTTTGGGAAAACTCGCAGATTTTCGCTGTGCACACCACGACTGTTTAACGAATGCATTAATGTTGAGTTTAACGAGGACACGGGCCACTAGAACACTTTATTTTTTCGGTAAATCATAAGCAACGTTCCAACGTGCATTATCGATGAGACGAATTGAATATCCCGTTGATATTATTTCTCAGATTTAATAGTTAACGCTGTGGAAAGTTCTTGTGTTCTTGCACCTTTTCTTTGCCCTCCCCCCTCTCAAAATTCGTACGTAAATAAAAATGGCGTTGAGAAAGCAGAGAGGCCCCGGTTTACTCGCTTGAAAGAGAGTGGCATCTTCATCATGTGTGTAGGGATCGGAACAAGACTTGTGCGACACCTGCCGAGAAATTTTTGAACTTTTCATGTCGGTATTTCCAAAATTCTAAAATATTGAAAAAAATTGGTCATAATAATTTGATATTGGTATTTTATTACGGAATATTGAATTAGTTAGCAAAAAAATTGAAGAAATAAAAGAAATATTGATAGAAGAAAAATATCGATAATAAAATTACGAAGCCTTTTTTTCGAAAAAGTCGCCAAAAAAAAGAATTCCAAAAAATTTTCCGTCACCGGTGACTTTTAGACTCATAAATAAATAATTTATCCCTATTTTTACTCAGAATTCGAATGAAAAGCTCTTCGCGGATATTCTTGAATTCTCTAACTACGTTACCGACCGTCTATCTGCGAAGTTCGAAGTTGCCTACTCCGCCGCAAGAGGCGCAATAATTCATTGCTTACGTGATTGGTCGTAAGCTCATAATAGAGATTCTCGCCAATGGGAAGTTCCAATCAAGAACCAATCGCCAAAACCAGATACATAAGAATTAAAGGATCGTGCCATAACACAACCAACCAGAAAGAAACTTTTCTTGTGGGAACAGCGAATTCAGGTGAAATCCCATCTCAAGCAAATATTTCAGTGTCCCTCTACCACAAGTGCATAATCCTCTCGCAACCCTACGTGTACATACACTGTAGCCCATACACATATTTTTACGCACTGCCAGAACTTCGGATTCATATGGGATAAATTCTTCATTTTGATAATTCGTCTTTTGAGGGATAGCCAGAGAGGCCGATTGCAAAATAGATCGAAGAACAACGTAGTGTCTTCGATAATGGATAAAATAATTGAAAGCTCACTTGGAATATCGTAACCAGAGACGAGGACGATCATGCCTTTTATGTGTAAAGAAATCGTCTCTGTAGCAGATTCTACGTAATAAATAAATGATAAAAACTCGTCTGAACGTTTAGGACATTAAGCACCATGGATTTTGGTACTTTGCTGAGCGTGGCTCAGAAAAATAATTCGAGCAAGCAGGTCAGTTCGCTTTACATGATTTTCACATCCATATGTATTATTGGAAAAAAAATCACTCGATTGACATGCCCTCAATATTTTCCTTACAGTCGAGCTCGTATTACCCTTCCAAATTCACACCTCCGAAGAAAGAGACCAAACAGGCGAGAAATCTCTCCGACAATATAAAAAAATTTTTGGCAAAAAAAGAGGAGGAGGAGCGTCAAAAAGCTTTGGAGGAAAAGAAAAAGAAAGAGGTAATTTTATGCATCGATGTTTTTGTAAAAATTCAAACATCGTGAGTAAAACGTTTTTTTTTTGCCTTCCAACAGAATTTGTTGTCTCTGAGGGATCACAAAGCTCAGAGTAGAATAAATAAACACTTGAAAGTATGTAAGGCTGCAAACAAATCGGTAATAGCTGACGCTATTAACAATGACGACACTGCTGTCACAATGGCAGGTATGAAAATTGAACATAATATTTTTTTGTCTTTTTAAAGTGAAGAATTTACAAATGTAAAAGATAATTCTTGCCAATGTTGAAGAATTTGTTCAAAAAAAATACTTTTGCTAAAAGAGTTCTGTAGTACTGTAGCGTAGATTGTTTTGGGACTTAGATCGCGTATTTGTCCATAATGTGGGCAATGTTTTTGCTCGCAGGTTTATACGATGGATTCTGGCATAGCCGTCGTTTACATGGGACTTCAAAGGTCAGCCGCAGCAAGATGATGTAGATTTTCGAATAGAATTATCAAGAAACTTCAATCTGTATTGATATTAATGTTACAAGCCCTTTCATGAACTTCATGGATAATGTCCATGAGATATTCGAATAAGATTCAATTATTTCTTTTTCACATTTGGCAAGAGTTAGCTTAGCAGTTTTGTATATTCTATGAAAGGATATTCGTGTGTTCTTTCTTAACATTTTTAATACAAATATTCTGATGGATGTGATGCAATTCGTATTTTTCTTTCAGGTCCGTCACAACCGGATGAGGATGACTATGGTTACGTTTCACAAGAAGCTTCTGCATTTTACAATCAGCTGATGAATAAGTATAGCAATCTACCTCCTGAAAAACCATTGTTCAGTGAAACTGGCAAGAAAACGGTTAAAGACATAGCATCCACAAAGGTTAATATTTTTTAATTCAACACACATATTCACGACTTTGCTTATGATAAAAATATAATGTTACTATTTAAAATTAATTGTGTATTAGAAATTTTCATCAAAAAGAATGTGTTGTTTTGAAATTCTTAACACAGGTAAATATATGATAAAATAAGCTATAAGTTGTAGCTTTAAAAATAATTGAATTGAGATAGTTAAAAAGAAAGTTTTTTCTGTGTAGCTTTCGAGTAATTCATCATTATAAACGCATTCTTATTCAAAGATCGTATTCATTTATGTACATAAACCCTATGCTTACAACGAAATGTGATGAACAAAAATTAATACGAATTAAACGTTATAGACAATAATTATTTTTGAATATTTTCAGGATCGGGTTCGCCAAGCCCTAAAACAACAAGAATTGGAGGAGAGTATGCCACATCGGCGGAAACGGAAATCATCCTCCACTGCAACTAAAGAATCGGATCAAGAGAAAATTGACAAGGACCGTCCGGAGAAGGAGAAAGAGCCGGAGAGGGAAGAGAAACCAAAATTGAAGAAAAAACCAGTCGGTCCGCCGCCCATGGACTTTGTCTCGCTCCTTAGATTAGCCGAGAAGAAGCAGCACGAACCGATCGTCATAGAACCTAAGCCAAAGCCGAAAGTCGACGATCGCGAACGTTTGATGACAAAGAAACAGATGAAAGAGTACATGAAAGAGAAAGAGTGGCGAGAGCGAAGGGAAAGGGAAAGAAATGGTGAAAGTGTGCGACCGGTTAGCGCGTCTTCCACGGAACCAGCAAAATTACCCAAATCTGAATCATCTAAACCACCGAACAAAATTCCAAAATTGAGCAACGGCTCGGTATCCAGTTCGAAATCTTCTTCGGTCTCGATATTGGAAAAAAGTCTCACGAAGCCGAATGCATCCTCGAGCCGACCGGTCGATCGGAAGCCGGTTGAAAAACCAACGGAGAAAAACTCGTCCAAAGTTTCAGCGAGGGATGAATTACTCGAGGAGCGAAAAAAGATCGAAGCTGAAAAGAAACAACTGGAGTTGATGCGACGCATGATCGAAGAGGAAAAACGAAAATTGGCTCTTTCCAAAGCGAGCAAGAAACCCGAAGAAGGGAAAAGTAGTATTGGAAATTCTAGCAAATCTAAACCAGAATCTCGACCTGACAATAAATCTCTAGATTCTCGAGATGGGAAATCTCGACAATTCCCACCTGCGGATCTCAAGCCAAAACAATTCCCACCCCCAGATATGAAATCGAGGAACGGGACGGTCCCCAATGGCAAACCTAGGCAATTCCCACCAACAGATGTTCGAGGTCGACATCCTAAACCTCCTCAAAAACGACCATTTAATAAACGTACGTATTTTTATTTAATCTAATTTATGCAAAACTATACTTTCACGCTATCCAAGCATTACTGCGAGTACTAATGGACAGATGATAGAAAATTAAATACGTGTTTTTTCAATTCCAGGTCGTATCTGTGATGATGACGACGAGTACGATTCGGATTTAAACGACTTTATTGATGATGGTCCTGAAGAAGAGGGCGCGGACTATAGCAAATATATTAGTGAAATATTTGGATACGATAAGAGCAAATACAGAAATTATGACGATGATGATGAAAACATGGAAAGTTCTTTCGCTCAACAACTGAAGGAGGAATTTGTATCTACAAAAATAGGTAAATGTTTAATGCATCCACCACCTGCGGATTTAGAATAAAAAATTCATGAGTAACCCATTTTACTTGATCGCAAGAATTTTTCAATCTGATTTACTTGTGGTTTATATGTCACCACTAACTAGACACATTTTTCGACAGACAATTTATTTGTAATTTTATTTGTGATTTGATTTTAATATGATATACTCGTTACACTTTCCTGAAAATTGACCCTTAATTTTTTTTCAGGAATAATGGAAGATCTAGAGGACATGAGACAGGAAGCTTTGGAAAATAAACGGAAAGCGCAAATGAAAAAAAAGTCTAAAAAATAGTTGAACATGTATGTTCAATCAATCAGAAAGACGTACACGTGTAATTATTGGACTCAAACAAAAAGATATTTTCTTATTTTTTTAGAATATTCATTTGTACTGAGTGACGAGTTCGTTAGTGATTTGTGACGATCCTTTCGATTGTTAAACAGAATCTTTTACTATCGAGAGCTTGTCGATGCTTCATCGATATATATAGATATAGTTACATACATATATATTATATATATATATAAACGTGCAAGACATTTCGTACCGAATCGATCTTTTCGAATTCTGTTCATCTATTATTCTGCTCTCCAAGCATACGAAACAACTTTTCTAGTTTTTCTGATTCCGAAGTTCTGTGAAATATTTTGTTTTTCACACTTTACGTCGATGTTCATGAAATATTGCGTTTTATGCGATTTACTAGTGGCTCCTATCAGCAATTTTTTCAAAAATTGTCCTAGGAAAGATATTCAGATGCATAATATACAATAAGTTAATTTGCCCGGAATAGAAAGAATAGAATGCATTTTTCATGTAATCGAAAATTAAAAGTAACAAAAAATCAAGAGGTTGATTTGAAGGAAAAAATCATTGTTCATTGTGAAAAAAATGTCAAGGGTTGATGTGATTTTCTGGCCTCAATAGTAACGTTACTTCAAAGAGTTACAATTTTCTTAGCACTACTGAAAATGTTTATAACATTTGAAAATAATGTTCATTAGTATCAAACACACGGATACAATCTTTGTCCAAAATTTTCATTTACATAGTTTTTAATGATTTAAGGAGAGTTTATTTTTAAATATGCAGCATTAAATCTGTATAAAAATCGACTTTTTTGTCCAATTACTCAAGAATGATAATTAACTGAAAAGTTTTTTTCAATTTTTCTGAAAAATAATTCATTTGCTTGAAATGGAAGAACGCTTCGTATTTAGTTTTATATGTAAGTTTTTCGTTTTTCTTTCAACGAGGTATCGAAATCCCTCAAAAAAATCATGATAAGGTCCAAGTTACGATCGATTTTGGGTTCGAAATGTCTCCCAGTAACCGCTGTAAATATATGAATCGTTTTTAAGGATGCTTATATTCACGTGGAACTCTCGTATGAAAAATAGCATTTATTTATCGTCTCTTAACTCACGTGATTGTTAAATAAATCGTTCGTATCAATTTTGAATCGCGAGATCGAGGTCAACCATTCGTACGTGGGACATTTTGTTTTGTTGTCTCCCCTTTTGTACACAAAATATGTATTCAAAGAGTTTAAAGATCAACGATTTAAGAAAGTGTTGAACATTTTTGGAAAGATTAAATATTATTTTGTTAATGGATTATTATTTTTTGCACGGGATTTCTCACTTAATTGAGGATGAGATTAAATTTATTGGAGTTGTGATAATGTTAAATCTTGCAAAAAATTGATGCATTTGAAAATTTCTGAAATTTCAACCTGGTCCAATTGCAAAAGTAGGAGAATTTTTTTTTCTCGCGCTGAAAAGAAATTCTACTAAACAAAAGTATATCTAAAATTCTTTATTTTTAGTGTACATTACACGTGTAAAAATCATTTCTATTACGTAGATGAATACTGTATCACGAAGATTGCATACAGGTCGGAAAAACGTTAAACTTTGTCAACTTCTGGTAAAAAGCTTTTCAGAGGAACTCAACCTTTTTTTTCTTCGTCGTTATTTTTTTCCACTTCTATATTGGCGAAGATATTGTAATGATGCACAAAAAACATTGATCACTGCCGTATAGATGTGTGAGCCCGAGAATGAAAATAAAATGTGCGCTCTCATTTTGTTTCCGATTAAACAATTAACAAACGAATAAACCATTCCTGCATCAAAAATGAGAAAAAAATCAAATTTTTTTGCATTCTGTTTTTTTCAGCAATTGAGGATTCTTTCGTCAAATTTTGAATTACCGTTTCCTTTTTTTCTTAAGGATCCACTTGCACGGTAGTCACAGCGCAAAATTTTTTAAATTAAAAATTAAAGGTAAAAATCATCAAATTAAATTTTTAAACGACAATCTCATGAAAAATAGCTCGAGCGTTTTTACGTGATCTTGTAATAAATAATAAGAGCCACATACACAACCAAAGGACGTAAAAAAATTCATGAGAATACTTCAACTATTGTATAATATGTGCAAAAAATCTTATGTCAAAAAACAAATAACATCGAAACAAATTGCAATTAATTTGAAGTGAAAAAGTCATGAATAAAAATACTTTTAATTAAAAAATCGTAGTATCGAAAATCTTCAATTTTTTAAATAATTCTCATAACACACATGCATAAAATATATGAAAATGAAAAAATAGTTCCTTTGTGCACGTTTCAAAAAACCACCAAAAAATAACAAACATTTGAAGCTGAAAGTGATCATTTTTTTGACACAATGTGCTAACGAAGAATTAAATTCGTTTCATGCAAGTACATCCTTGAGAAACAATTTTTTGTCAAATCTTTGTCGAATAATATTTGTAGCAAAAAAATTTGTTCATTATGTTCAAATTGATATTTCTAAGCAAAAAATTTAGATAAAATATAAATTTTTTTTTTAATTACACAATTTAAGAATTTTTGTCCAAATGGGAGGTGAGAGAACTGTACTTAACATTTACCAAAATTTTATATTTAACAGCTTAAATAATGAAAAAAATATGTTGCAAACTGGAACCAAAATTAGAAAGAAAAAAATTTTAATTCTGAAATAAAATTCTGTTTTTATCGATTTTTTAACTGAAACAAAAGAGCAGAATGCGACCTAACGGGCACCAGTCGTCGTTCCCCGTTATCGTCAGTCGTGATCCAGTATTCTCGGCCATTGATAATACTCTTTTGAGCCTTCTGTTGACGATGAAGATCATCGTAGTATTCGAAAATGTCGTGCTTCTTGATTTCGGCCGGTTCATCGTGCATCGGAAGAACGGGCGTATCGACCTTGCTCCTGAACCACTTTGGATTGACCAGGACGAAGATGTCGTGTCTCTCCATCTGACCCCAAACGAACTCGGCCACGAACAAAATTCCAGCCATGATAAATCCAGCTCCCATCACTTGGTATGTCATTTTCAGATCCGAATTTTTTAATCGTCTCTCTTTGTATTTTAGGTCCAAGGGACATATGTTCACTGCCGTCAGGTTGAGGGATTTCATGTGATTGACTATTCCACGCTCAGCTATATCCATGAAGCTGAAAAAATTTATGCAAGAGATAAAAAAATTTGTTTTACTTTTTTTTTAGTTAAATTTCTTCTTTCAAGATTTGTGGTGACAGCTCGACGTTAGGTATAAAAAAAGAAAAGTTTAGGTTCTACTGCACTTTTTTATATATACTCGAATATGAGTCTTTCTGATTTTTTTTTGATTTTTCAAGCTGATCGAAGAAGCAACGAGATCTGTGAAAAATCTGTAAAATTATTGTAAAAAATTATCATCACTTATTTTCACATAATTTTCACTTATTTTTGAAAAAATAACTCCTGCTTGGACAAACTATTTTTGATATTTTGTAAAATTCAATATACGTCAATGCAGTTCGATCGCCAAAATTTACAAATCAATCGAAAAATGAAAGAAAATATAATTCTGACGTTTTGAGTTGTTTTTTACCTCTAGTTTCGGAAAAAAAATATTTAGTGAAAATTATACACTATTAAACCTTTGGTGAAATTTGGCGAAAATATTCTCGAACCTCAAACAACTAATTGTAAGAAAAATATTTTTTTTCATTTTTTTCATCCACATCGTTTTTGAGTAATTGACTAACAAAAGACATTCTTATAATATACTATACTATATTACTAAATAGCGTATTTCTATTGTTTTATTAGTTTGTAAATATGAAAACAAAAATTCAAAAAAAAAATTCATTGAATGAAATTTTTTTTAATGTATTCTGTTTGCATATCAAAATGAATATGAATTAAAAAATTCTCATAAAAAATTTAATTAATTGAAAAAATATTACACTTACTACGGATTGAGAATTTCGTACAAAACCGAATCTTTGCTGAAAGCGAATGCGCGCGTGATGGTATAAATATTCTGCGGTAGCATTACCAACGTGCATCTTTTCTGTTCAGGGACATCCATGCGATCCTTCATGTAATAATCATCGGATATTTTTCTCCTGATCAACTGTTTGTCACCAATGAAAACGTAGTCTGAAAAAAATTAAATTTTCAACATAATCTCAAATCTTAGTGATTTTCGATCATAATCCTCTAATACACAGAATACTGTAACATAATATTTATAATTATAGTGACATAATTAGAGTTCGTTAATCTTCTCATACATTTTACCTTTTTTGATCCATGCGAGAACTTCTTCAAAATTGTGATTGGGAATCAAATGATGCTCTTTGTGTCTCATGGATCGAACAAGCGGATCCAATATGTCTGAGTAAGTCTGAAAATTGATTTTTTAAGGTATTCCTTGCATGAAAGAGTTATCTTTAGATTTCACTGAAATTTGCAGAAACATCCTTTGATGTCATATGTACAACTGTGTGAAATTTCAGGGGCTGTTACCGACTGAAGAATCAATATATTTATTCTTGAAAATCGTCATTTTTCGCAACCTCTCATAAGAGCCCATGTTAAATATCACGATATTAACGACGAGTATCTCGATTTTTTGGTCGGTGAAGCCTATTGAAATTTTGCACACATTTTTATATAACA
>JAPYYX010001223.1:0-28877 GCA_030522605.1 Cremastinae sp. B BG-2022a | reverse complement strand
TGTAATATGATCATATTACACAAAAAAAATTTTTTTGACATAAAAATTTTGGTCAAAAAAAAATTTTTTTTTGGTGTGATCACATGTGATCACATCATAATACACATGATTTGACCGAAAAAAAATTTTTTTTTTGACCAACATTTTTTTTTTGACCAAATTTTTGAGGGGGGCCGTTGTGCCCCGGTCTCCCCTATTAATGTGCAGGAAAATTCTTGCGAGCTTTTTCGTTGCTTTTTTCAATACATTTCTAATTTTTCTTCTTTTTAAACATTTTTTGACCCTCTTTTAGAATTCTCCGTGCACGTTTTGGGCAGGTATAAGGTATCTCGGAAATGAGACTGGAGAAAATAAAGGAATGAGCAGAAGAGAAAATACAATGTTAAGAGAATGAGAGAGAGAGAGAAAGAAAATTCAAGACGGTGAGGCCTTTCGTACGTACCCAAGGGAATGGCTATTGGAAAATTAATGGAAACATTCGTTATTCAGTCTCCGGTTGCTTTTTTCTCTCCCCGGCGTCTTCAAAATTTAATATAAATGTAAACACATATAGATTTTTACGGGATGGAAGCTGCCGCGGGAGTGGCAGGCACGAGTCCGACGCGTCGGAAGAGTTCCGAAGGACGGCGAGGTCGGAATGGAGAGAGCTTCGCCGGCGAAAGCTCTCTCCCGCTGGCACGAGGCTACACAGCCGAATGAATTCCGTGCGAGCCTCTGCGGTATGGTGTATACGGCACATCAGCGTACACGCGTGTGCACGTAACTTAACCAGGTTTTCACCATGTTACGTATACTCGCGAGCGCTCGCTGCAACTCAACAGAGAGAGACAGAGAGAGAGAGTTTCTTCCCGCTGGCATCCAGCTCTCTGCCGTCCGGACATAAATCCAATTAAACGTACAAAGGGACCGGACCATACCGCAGCGACCGCCGAGGATCATGCAGGGGAATTACCGCTCGGAGAAGGGAAAAAGGACGCGCAGGGAGAGCATCATACGCTCTTCGAAGTACCAGCGTCCGAGTCCTATATCCCTCCACGAGCTTTACACTGAAACGTTATATCTTTCTTGTTTTCCTACGAGAGGTATTCCATCCACGGGATTTTCATTTGACAGTAATGCTTGTCAAAATCGAAACAAGATACTCGCCCCGGAACTCATAACGACGATTCGGCGAGTATTTTCCTTATGTGCTTTACTTGGATTCCAGTCTGGTGTTTGTAAAATGCGTTTTCTCATTTTTCTATGGAAGATACAATACTCGCTGGATCTCGAATATGATTTACATGGACTGAGAACGTATATACATATTTGTACGTGTTTTTTATTTGATTTAAGGATTGCATTCTTTTAATTCATTCTTCTAGATATTGCACAAATATTTTTATTATAGGATTTACAATAATTGTGGAGTCTCATTGTTTTTAATTTAAATCAATGATATTCGTAAATCAAATAGTGTAACATGAATTTTGTACGCAAAATTTATTGTTAAGTTTTAATAACGCTGACTCATGACTTTCCCAAACGAAACATGTTTAACAGCGACTTTCCTGTAAAATTTTGAAAATATATTTTTTTTTACTTTTTATCAGTTATCCAGTATGAATAATGTTGTACCAAAATGTGATGATGTCCGTGTAGTTTGTCAACATTTATTATAGACTCAAGATTTTTCGGTCAAATTCTTTATCTCTCGATTTGAATTTAACGCGATCGTTACTTCGAACGCAAAGACGATTCCGAGAGGTGAGAAATTGATTTTTTTTTTCATCAAAAAGCGCCTTTTGTAGTCTGTACTTTGCACTCTGTGTGCATCCCGGTGAGACATTCAGACTCAAAAGTCTATCTCTCAACGAATAGTCAACGAGCGCATCTATATATCCGTGTACGTACGTGTGGTCTTTTTTCTTCGCGTTTTCACGAGAAGCGCTGTTTTTCTCGGTACTGCATACGTATATAGATCCGCGCTGTTCGACAAAGAGAATTTCTGAGCACACCAACTTGTGTGTCTTGACTGTGAGGGAACTCGCTTTTTGCGTTATTTCTTTTTCTCTCTCGTCTCGTTGCACGGACAGAGACTCCTCGATTCGTTTGTCACATCGGCGATCCCGAATCCACCTATTCGAATATCGTCGAGTCTCTTATACTGGACCATACAGACGCATTCTATCATCACTGATACTACCGACATTATTATCGAGCTTATATCAAAGACTCGAGCGAGAGACAGGCGGAAGAATCGCATATATGTATATTTGTCAACGACAAAGTCTGTGCGCGGAAGGTAAGAGGGATAAGAGCGTTAGACGATCTACCCTAGTGAATTCGTAAATATCCCGGTCTATATACGGTCATTCCGCATCCGGAGTTTCTCCCTCTCCTTCTCTATACATCCCTCTTTCTCCCTCGATCAAAGAACCGTCCCAGCACTTCCGGTCTCTGGTACACACTGATTTCTCACGTTTCTTCCGTTTTTTGTCTCTTTTTTTTCTCTCGTCTCCGTCCCTCCGTCTTTTCCCTCGGAAGGCTCTTTGAAAAATCTCAACACCCACACGTCAACACACGCAATCTCGAGACCCTCGTTTCCACCATCTCGCATCGATACTACTTCCGTTTTGCTTTTTTATTTTCTTCTAGATTTTTTTCTCCACTCATTTTTATTTCACCACTCGTTTCACCCTTCTCTCTCTCTAATAATTTTTCGTCTTCTTTTTATCACAGGTTTCGAATTGCACGAATTCTTGTCAAGATGCACGTGATAGCACTTCGACGGGCTTCAAACATCCTTGTCGTATATCAAAGGTAAATCATGCATTCTCTCTCTTTTCCTCTTTTTTGTTCTTTTCGCTTTCTTCTCGTGATGCCTTTTTTTAGAGGCAAAGGCCTCTTTTCATCTCTTATACCTCTTTGCCCCAAAGTTCACGAAGAGTTTTGCCGATTCACTGGATCTTCGAAGTTCACGGTTCTTGGGTACTCATGCATCATATTTCTGCATCTTCCAGATAAAACGAACTTTCACCTTAGAAAATATATTATCATGCATGCTCTATTCCTCGCTAAAAGATATATCGTCTTCCTTGAATTTTGTATAACCTTCTTTTGTTATGTTTTTTAATTCTTTTTCAACTTTTTTTTTGATGCAGCGAATGAACTGGAAAATTTGTTGCGGAATCCATGGTTTTCATTTCAAATTTTCATATAATTACTTCCTCCTGTTCTAGCTGAATTCGTATTGAATTTGAATTGAAATTGATATTAAATTCTTCAATATTATTTTACTTCTTTTCGCAACGAAGCAAATGGGATGATAATCGAATATCCGATTGACAACTGCATTTAAATGGTCGATAAAAAAATTAAATCTTTACATATATGTTTTTTGCTCAATTTTTAAAATATTTCTTTTAAAAAAAGCTTTATAGAGCAAATGCCAGACTAAGAAATTTTCATTATAAATTTTAGAGTGAGTTTTACTCGATACTGAAGTTTAATGAAAAAGTATTTTATGTTTTTAATTTAACATGGTAGGTCGGGGATAAATCTGCCAAAGAAAAAAGTAGGACACGTGGAAGAAGTCTTTCTCTCTGCCAGGGAATGAAAAAGCCACGAACGAATTCCACCAAAGTTGGAAAATTAATTTCCGATGTTGGTAAGGACCAAAGCGGCGAGTCGAGAAACAGAAGTACGTGGAAAGCTTCGCGCGAGTCCCTCAGCGACACGCAAGGCGAAGAGTCGATGCATCTGAAGAGATTACGAGATCGTCACCTGGAGGAAAAAAAAATCATCGATCGTCTCCTAAAAAGAGAATTCCGCGTGTCGACGTTTCATTAATTTTCTTTCACCCAATTTGAAAAAAAAATAATAAAAAAAACATGTTGAAAAAATATCGACACCCACTGACATTATTTTTTATTTGACACGATTTCGCCGTTCGTGGTATTTCGAAATTTTTCCTCCGACAGCGGAGCTTTGAAAAATTGTTCAACGACGTTTTTACGTGAAATTTCGAAGCTAAATGGTGGTCCTTTACGTGGAGTTGACAGGCGAAAAAATTTGATGAGGAATCGAAAAATAAAAGGTATTTGAGGGAGGTAGATCGTCGTTTCAAAAGTATAACACCTCAGCGAGAGGTGTTTAGTTGTTGCGGTTTTTCGGATATACATCACATATTCTCCAGAGGATTATATACATCCGATGAAATATTTAAACTTAATTCCATCTTCATAAATAATTCATCGGTGGGATTAGCGCGTATGAGCTGTAAAAGCTCTTGATGTTTTGCTGCGTCCTCGTCAAAATTTATAAACGGAACGTTGAGCGTGCTCGAGGCTTATAACGAGAAAGGGGCCCAACTCCCGGGAGGAAAAACAAGAATCGTGAGAGTAAAAACCGAGCGTCGAAACAAATAGGCTCAACTCTCGCTTCAACTCGATCTCTTCCCCTTCCTCTCGCTCCACGTGGTATCAACTTTTGTTCTTGTACGCATATCATAAATTAAACGAGCAAATTGAATTGCTGGAATGACGTATACGTGATATTACGGAGTCGCGAATTTTGTTCGTTCGCTCGTTCATGCAAACTTTTCCGTCGCTGTTTTATTTTTATTATTTTCAACGTCCCGAAGGATTTTCTCGTAAAACCGGCTCAAAACGAGCGTGCCACGTCAATTCTCGTCGGCGAGTGCGAAAAAACAAATTGGCGAGTTATCGTGTCGCGAAAATATGAAAACTCGAATAAAGCGAGGAAAGAGGATATGGAGCCTGCGGACATTGATCTCGAAAAAAATAGAAAATTGAGAGAAAAAAGGAGGCACAGAGTGGAAGCGGAAACGATGACGTCGAGTACTTTAGAGCTTACGCGAGAGTACTTGTGTTCACAGAAACAGAAGCTTAACAATGAAATGTATACCAACGAGTGTGTTCGTTATTCCTGA
This sequence comes from Cremastinae sp. B BG-2022a, assembly GCA_030522605.1. Taxonomy (NCBI): domain Eukaryota; kingdom Metazoa; phylum Arthropoda; class Insecta; order Hymenoptera; family Ichneumonidae; species Cremastinae sp. B BG-2022a. The sequence continues at coordinate 23,944 of JAPYYX010001223.1, read as the reverse complement.
GAGGTGGAATAAGGATTCAGATGATTCGATTGAAATCAGCATTTTAAGATTGGAGTATACAATTTTTTTTTTAAATTCGAAGAAATAATTCATCTTCCTTTGGATTAGGAAATTCTCATAAAAAGCTTAATTTTAGAAATTCGAACTTTTTTCATTCAAAGATATTATTGTAACATCAATCTGCTATGCGACGATAAATATTTTTCATCATCGTCAATATATATACATATAATATAGCGAAGAAAGTGAATAAATAATTATATCATTACTATTCAAATCTGCAATTAATCAAAAATTTTATGACTAACATCGTGTTCAGTAAATTGCATTTCCATCATTTAACTAGACGTGTAAGTATGTATAGCAATAAATTGCAACCTTAATCATTTTTTATTTTCAATAACCTAAAACGATTAAAAAATCATTCACTTATCATTATGTATGGAATATGAGAATATTCTACCTTTTTATGAAAAAAATCTCTGTATGCGGAAAATTTAATTTCTTTTTATAGAGATTTTCGCGATGTATGTATACGTCAGATTAATTTTGATAATTTTTAATTTTCAATGCATACAGACTTCACTCGCATTTCGAAATACAATAATTACAGCTGCATTCGCAAAGGTTTCCAAAATAAGTGAATTAATTAAAAACTAAAATCATGAATGTAAAACAATGCAAAGATGAAAACAGTTTTCGATTTTTGTGATTGATCAATTGAACCATTTAACACTTGTAGTCATCATTTAACTAGAATTTACATAAATTATTCTATGCAATCATATTCGCTTGACGGTTATTTTTTTCTCCAAAAACTGATGTACGCATGGTTTTTTTATACCAAACATATTTATCTGTTCTAACGATAAGATTAAATATACCATTGGATACTAATATCTACTGATTAGACAATTTTTCATAATTATAACTCTGTAAAAAATAATCTTTCACTCTCATAATTGAATCGGCAGTGATTTCGATTAAACCGTTTATACATATAGTTGCATCGCGAATGCGAGTTTTACTGGAGTAGAAAATTTAATATTTTTGCATGTACTGAAATAACGAAATTTCAAACGGCTTTGTTGTTCGAAGTGAACGATATTCAAGCAAATCATTACTCTCATTTCCAGTGATAAAGAAGCGTAAAAAATGCCACGCTTTGCTTGAAAGTTTTAAGCGGATTAGATATGATTGTATCCATCCAAATAAAAACAGAAGAGTCCACGATACAGTATACAAACAAGATATTTTTTAAATTATCGTTGGTGATACTAAACAAAAATGAGAAAATAAATAAATACAATAACAGATGAAGTAATAACTGAATGCTGGACACAGGAGCTTGACAGTGAAAGTGTACGCGTGTGTTCGTATCGCTGCGCGCGGGGGAACTCCCACACAATCGGAGCGACTAGAGGCGGATTCGCCGTGAAATCGATCGCGCCTCTCACGGTCGGAGCCGCGCACGCTCGTACTTTCATTCCCTTTTATAAGTGACGTACACGTCGCTATAGACATAAACATCTCCGAGTTCATGCAGTCGTGTATACATACACGTATATACAAGGTTACGTCGGAATCGCGACGCCGTAAACGCGTTGCCGGCGAACGCGTCGATCCGTTGGTGGTTTTGCCTCCATCGGCCGTAAACAAAACACGCGGTCGGCCCCCAGTGCGGCTTTCAATATTTTTTTGCCATTTTCACGGACGTGTCTCATCCGGGTTTCAGCAAATTACGAAAATTCGTGGCGCACATCGCACACGCGCGCACAGTGACCGATGCTCAGCCTGACACGACCGTGGAACGATTTTCTTCGCTACGTGTTGCTCAAGTGGAGAGTGAAAATTATTTCTCGAGCTCTTTCCTTCACGCTAATGGGAGAGGGGCCAAATTAGACTGGTGCTTGTTGATTTTTTCCTTTTTTGTTTCAATAATCCGTGTTTTGACTCGGCTTGGAAAGGATTCCGTCGTGAATGTACGTCGGTACGTGTCAACGTGCTTCGCCAGGCAGAGCTTATTTCGCGAGGCCCGGCGCTGGAGAATTTCGATTCGTCTGTCAACACACTTCGATGCTTCAGGCAAGAAACTTTATTTTCATTTTTGTTTCAATTTTCTTTTCTTGTTCTTCTATCTGAACGTACTTCGCGGCTCATCGAAAGACAAAAAAACCGATGCGTGACGAAAATCCTTCGTTGTGCGGGAGAGCACGGTGGGAATCGAACGCGAGGGGTGGTTCCCAGTGCGCGCGCCGTCGCTGTACTGATGCGCGTATTGTAACCATGCGCCCGTCTCGGGTTTAACGTGAACTAAAACGTAGTGGTTTAAAAAACGCGGGACGAGTGCGGTCTTTGAAACGTTGCAGTTGACATTTGACTCGGCGATTAGTTTTTTTATCTTCATTTTATTCTCATACGCACAGTCAAAGATATGACTCTCTGACAAACGTGATTGTCTCGTAATCCGTTGCGTTTTTGTATTTTTGGCTAAATGAAATTGACATGAAATCAATTTTTTGAGCGGTTCATACGACATTGATTCAACAGCTTTAACATCATACTGTCGAAATAATTTCATTATCCGTTATATACTTTCAATAATTGAAAAGGAAATAATTTAGTGAAACGTTTGAAATTCATCTGAAGCGTACAGAGAAATGTTTCCAACAGGCTTGTTTTTTTTATGTATAATCCCGATCAATTTTAAGTATTTTAAATTATAACCATGGAACCATTTAAAAGTCAATTTCGTAAGAATTTGTTGAAATTTTACACAAATGTTCTTCAATATCATACGGACAAATGTGTAAAATTTGAATGATTTCTACCGTGTAGAAAGGGAGATACGTATTTTTGAAAATTGCAGTTTTTCGTGATCTTCTATAAGAGCCCATTTTAAATGTTTAAATTATCAGCAATAAATATATCTTTATTTCTACACGGTAGAACGCACTCAAACTTTGCACACGTTTTCCTATGATATTCGCGAACATCTGTGTAAAATATTGACAAATTCTGACGAAAAACAAATTTTTTACGAGTTTGCCTTTACTTAACACGGGGAAAAACTTTTGATCGTGACTGTCGCGATACAACCACCTTAATAAATGCCATTTACAACAAACAAATTTTTCGTACATCCTACATTATTTTTAATATATTTATCACAGTTCTCATCATCTTAAACATAACAAGGAGTGGCTGAAAATCTGTATGGTACATATCTACCTATTTGTATATTTGATAGTAATGATTGTTGGTATCCGAAACAATAATGAAGTTAAAAGTCTTTGGATTGACACATATTTGATTTTATGATAGACGTGTAAATAAACTCGTGTATATGGATAGTGAGAAAATGATTATTGAGAATGTGAATTGCAAATTTATTGACCGTATAGAACTTTGTTTCGGATAATTGAGCTTAGCTCATTAATGAGAATTTCCTCTGCTTGACGCGCTACCTACGGATGATTTTAAAGTGTCAAATCCCTCTCAGCACCGTACCTTCTAGGAAATTGTACAACAGGAATTATCTAAACCCTAACACCGCTGGGGGATAGCCTATAGCGATTGTTGATTTAGCTCGCTCGAAACGAATACGCGAATATACCGATGAACCTCGTCCACATATGCCGAGAACCCAAAATCCAATGAAAAGTTTGCGTGTCCAAATTATTACGGCAAATAAAACAAATCGGACACCTATCGTCGAGCACTTCGTATCGTATTAAAACCTTGCGCTTCGTTTGCAGTGTTTGTTATGCGAGAAATTGACGTACAATCGATCAACTGCGAATTGGAAACCGAGGCCGTTCATTAATACGATTATCCGATGCACACGAGGAAATGCGTTTTATATAGCTCGTTTGTCAAGCTGGTTCATTTCAAATAATTGTTGTGCACGTTTCTATTTGTTTGAAGGATTTTTCGTATTAACGGCGAGTCGAGTAGTTTTCATAATTTATTTTTTTTTCCCAAATTAATCTGATGGTTCCTTGCGAGTCGTATTCATCGTTCAGAATAATGAAAAGAGACAAAAACCACGGACAGAAGTAAACAATCGTCTTGTTTTTACAAAGCCAGTTATCTCTGTGTCTGTCTATTGTTATTTTTGTTTCTCTTTTATAGTTTCCTCTCGCGTCAACAACAGAGATCTAGGGGTCAAATCTCGGGGCAGAGGAATTCATAGGTTCGTCCGGATAGAGATTTTCCGGCGTATTTATCCGGGACTGCGGAAACGGCAAAAAGTTTTTACAACGGCTCGATAACGAACACGGAGAAATGAACGAGAGAGCTCTCGGGGGACTGACATTGTTTCGTATCCGTTAGTATTTATGCTCGAAAGCCCGTGTACTCGGGCTGCATTTTTATAGACGTGCATTCGTCTCTCTTTTTGTCCATTGGTGATATTTTTTGCAACGATTCCCGCATCCACGTGCACAACAATAACATCGATCTTTCTTTCTTCAGCGTTTCTCATTGTAGATATACATATATGTACATTATATAATACAATATATATACATATATATATATTGTATGAACGTATATATGTATATATTTTTCTCCTCGACAAAACGATTTGAGAGAAATGCAGAAAATATATAGGAGCGGGCAAAAGGAAAAAAAAGGCATCGAGTATAATTCGCTCGCTTTTCCGAAACGTTTTACGAGGACGATAAAACTAATATCCGGAAGGAAATACCTAATACCTATACGTTGCGATTTCGATATCTTCGTCGTTACGCCAACACCCCGCCTCTTCTTCCTCCCTCGATTCTCTTCTCCTTATTCGCGTTTTCCTCTTTCTCGAGCCCTCGATCGCTGTGGATAACTCGAAAATGTTTGTGTGCCCGCGTGTGATTTCGCGGATGAGTGTGCGAGGAGGAGAACGAAACAGGAGTTTGCACGCGGCTGCATTCCCCTTCATCCCCATTTGCCTCTTAGCTACTCGGATAGCGAAGCGACTGCGGGCGCCACTTGGCTCTCAGCCTGCGGGCGAATTCGTAATTTGCAGTGAATCCACTTTGCAGCCTACGTAAGAGCATTCCGCAGACTCATCAGCCACAGAGCGAAAAACGACGGTGCAAAACTATGCGAGGAAAGGGTAGACGTACAGAGAAACAGATTTTCTCGTTTCAAATTTTTATTCTTCCTCCTTCCTTTCTTTATATATTCTGAGGAAAACAATAGCACAGAGGATTACCGTATCATCTTCGAGATGGACTGGTACAATTCTTATCAACTGCGGAATTGCTTTCTGGCAAGTTGAAAAGCAAGAGGCGAATAATTTAAGAAATTACAACCGAATAAAAATTTACATAGACTCCCAACCCGGCCATGAAAGAGTAAAGATTCCGTCCTCTGTCATTACTTAAGAAATGAATGTTAAACATCAAAAGATAAATTTTGACGACACTGCAGAAAATGTTACGTCAGGTTTTCATCTGATTAGATTCTCGTGTCAGGGGCTTTCAAAATTTTCAGTCGATGCATTGCATTTATTTTTAGATTTACAATAAAATTTATAGCCAATAGAAAATATTTGGAATTTATTATGAAATTATTATTATTATCTTGTTATACAAGGCTCCAAACATTTCGACGGATCATTTGAAAAAATGATGAAAATTTCCCGAAGAAAAAAATCGGATTTCTTCCGACGTTTTATTCTGTTTGCACGCAGTGTGTTCTTCATGCCGGAAAAAAATCACATCATGTACACATATATTTACGATATTTTCACAAGCCGCACTAAGTGTACGCATAAACTCTCATTATTGAAATTAGAATAATATCTTTCCTCGGTACGATCGCCCCCTGTTAATACGGTTCGATATATTTTGTTTACTCGATAATCAATATTTCGCTAACAAAAAATTCTCGTTCCGATCTTGAACTCCCGTCGTGCGTATAAATAGTTTATATGCTCTCGCGTGCGCCGTATCCATTCAGTCGAGTTACGCAGGAGTAAACAAAGAAGAAGAGAAAATAACGCGTAATTACGTTTACGTTTCATTAGCTAGTGGGGCCTGTGTACACGCGCAAGGGTACTCGCGAGCTTAAAACATTCCACGGACTTTTAATTGGTTCCCCCCACTTTTATCCTCTTTGCCTCTTCTTGGCTATGTAGTCGGCCACCTCTCTGTTGCGCGCCGCTCGCTGATTAGCTGTAAAATAATGTACCCTTGGAGAATAGGGAGTTCTTCGAGCTTTCGCACAATTGGACTTTTCTTGTTACGCTATCGACCAACATTATTACCTTTCTTGCGTTATTGAAACCTTAACACTATCCGGTGTTAGCATACACAAATTAAATTGTGAAGAAAATGAGGTAAAATAAAAATAACAAAAATTTATTTTTAAATAATAAGCAAACGGCATATATTTGAATGATTGGTGTCGTAAATTTTCATCGCTTTTTGAATAATACAATTTTTTAAAATTCTTGCCATACTTGGCTACTGTATTTTGCAAAAGTGTTTAAACGAATAAATAAAAATGAATAATGAAGGTGAGCTACATATTTTGTGTCGACAATGCCGTGTTTATCTGCCTTTGAGTTAATTATGGACACGTTTCTCACCAGAGCAAATATAACGTGTCAGCACCACCGTTTGCACTATAAAGTTTTTGATAGCTAGATATTATTCATGAAAAGATAATGACGTTTTCGGTTGTATGATTTTTCATAAATTATTTTGACGAGAGATCTGTCTGTCTATATCTGTCTTTTATCCGTTAATTTAAGAATTCATAAATTTGTAGATCAGTAGATAAAGCCGGAGATACGGCGAGCTTGTAGTTCAGGCACGGAGAAAAACGAACGGAAGGGATTTTCCTCTTCTCGTCAGTTGTGAATAAAAGAGGGGAAAGCGTTTCTCGCATCTCACTTAGAAGCGCTCAAGGAAAGACGTTTTTTTTGACGTGACGAAAGAAACGTGCTCGGATGAATAAAGGAAGCAGGATGATAATTGGGAAAGAATTTTCGGAGATGCAGAAAAAAGGCTAGGGTAGCGTGATCCGGGAGTTCTCTTCGTCAGTAAACACGAATTTCGTTTCTGCCAGAGCTGCCAAGTACCTAATTATCTTAGTCGGATGAGTGGGACCTAGGTAAGAGGCTAGCCCAGTTTCTCAAGTATTATATGTATATATTATTATTATCACATGTATAAACTCTAGCGAAGATGTATATACTTTTATAGATGTATTTATGTTCATACATATGAATGTAAAACGGAAAAACGGCTCGGTACTCAAGCATATAGACCAGCTATAAAATAAGATTTGGAAGAGTAAAAAAAAGTTTTGAAAAATTGTTCTTTCTTTCGTTTTGTCATCCTTTCGGTTGGTAATGATGGCAGTTAACTCTCATATGTTTTCCCAGTTCTTATACAAGCTTTTAATCAACCCTCTTTTTTTCTTGCTAAATTATTTTCGTACCTTAAATTCCGTCTCGTTCCCTTCAGTTCGCGAACTCTTACGGAATGTCTCGTTTTTTCGCTTGAACATCACGAATATTTTATACCCTCCAATTACACCCGTGTATATATACATTATTATATTTTCTTTGAAAATATAGAGGTCGAATTTGTCTTTACTGCTGTAGCCGTCTCGGTTTTAATTAGCCAGGTAAGAAAAGCCGGCGAAAGTTTTCTTTCGCTCTGTTATTCCTGGCTCTCAAGTTTGTCTTCTTTTAAAACATATTCACCTCTCTCCTCCAGCCTCATTGTTTATGCTTGCCTACTCGTTTAACGCTAGAAAATTAGAAAAAAAGGGAAAAATGTTGAAGAAGGACGAAAAAAATGTTTCATGCGAGTCGTATCTTATTTTTACGAGAATAATTTCTCGGCGCAGAGAGTGTCTACGATTCCTTCGTAAAACCGCATCGTGTGTGGTGAACGAGTGCACTCCGTGTGTACGTTTAAGCGTAATACTGTGTACGTGAACCTTGGCTAATGACGACTTTGGCGGCATCTCGACGATTTGCGGCGACATAATTGGGTGCCCAAGGCTCGAGCCCGACGAGAGTAGGGAAATGCATAGAACCCGAGACACTACTTTATGGCTTATTTAATTATTTCGGCAGTTACGTAAAGTAAATACACGGGCAACCTACAAGAAAATTGAAAACGCGCTAATTATCGCTCGAGAACGACATCGCGCCATTTTCTCGACTAAATACATCCAGAAGCAAAAGTTTTTAGCAATAAATATTACAAATTTTACTTAAAAACATATGAAATAAATGCGATAAAACATCAAAGCGGGTATATTTATTTTTCTCTAAAGAAAGTACAGTATGATATGAAAAATATTTATGATGACACCATAATCTACTATACATATATCGATGATGAGTAATGACATTTATGATGAATACGTTTAAGAATCTTCGACTAATTGTAAGTTGGAAAACAAAATTTAAGATGATTACTTTAAACAAAATACATTGGCTTGTTCTTCATCACTTATCGAGGAAATTTATTCATAAATTTTATATACTAAAAAATTTGAAATCAGTTTATTGGATTTTTGGCAAGCTTCTCATTATTATCACAGATTAAATCACAATTTCCATTTTCATTACTTTATTTTAAGAATATTTGAATTCCTTTCTGAACTGTAATAGATCCCTCTTTTAACTCTCAGCTACGACGGTCGTCTTATTCATGTGTGTACGGAAAGTACATCATAAGCAAGCTTACAAGAATGATATTTAATTAGTAAATGGCCTGAAAGCATTTCTACAAAATTAAATTTAACGGGACAAAATTAAATTTTACTTTTGAACCAATAATGAATAAAATTGCGTTTGAATCTATTTATTAGAGCAAAAATGAAATAAAACTTGAATTGAATCCACTTTTCGATACCATTCTACGTCTTACAATTAGTGCAGTTTCGCGAAAATCAGAATAACACGTAATTCTTTTTCAATAAAATAATATCGTTTTAGTGCAATCATTAGTATTTATGTAAAATTAGTGATTATATTTTTAAAAAATAATATCCTATTTGAATAATCTTTTTCGTTTCTTTTTTTCGAGAAGATCGATTTGACTCTGATCAGAAAGCGCTAATTGACCGACGCCCCTCATTTAACACCATCCAGCCTTCGAACGACACACTTTGCAGTGAAAACAGAGGAAAGGAAGACGGGCGGAAAGAGAAAAACGATTATGAAGGCAAAAAAAGAGGTGGAAGAAGTAAAAATGGAGATCGGTAGCCAAAGCGCGGAGGCGGAGTGAGAGCGAGAGCGGAAAAACGGGGTTGAGAGCAAAGAGCTCGCGATAATTAGGTCATCTCCATAAAATCTCTCTTCCCCGTCGGGCCTTATTAACCCTCTATATCCTTCCGAGCGTTTCTTCGCTCCTCCTCACCGCTGCGTCTCATCTTTTCATTCTCATCCTGCTCAAAGAGGGAAAAAAAGAGGGAGCTCGATTCAACCCGAATTACAGACAACTCCGGGAGAATTATCTTATATCTTCTTTGTACTTTCTCTCCTTCTTCTCTTTTATGGATTCGATAGTTTCAAAGTATTAAAAAAATGTCATAAGATTTCTTACTTCTAATTATTTGCTCGAAAAAAAGTTATATAGAGAATAGTATTTTTAATTTTCATCGATTTTTATTTTACTGCGGATTTACATAAATTAGATGAATGAAAATTTGCAATTTATAAGTTTTGGCATATTAGATAAAAGTTGTTCCACGAAGAAAATGCCTTTTGCCTTGTGTGATTAAGTGAAAAATATTGCAATATTTTTGAACAATTCATTTTAGATTTTATTTTCCTGTCATGTTTTATAATTCCTATTACGTTCAGCTTTTGTCTACTACAAAAAGATGAAATTTCTGATGCAACATAATGAAATATTATTCGCTTGAAATGACGGTTATCCAATTTTGTTTCAATAATTTTTATTAGATGGCTCATGGGAATTCACCGCATATTTTTCCAATCCAGAATTCCACCGGCGAGAATGAAAATATCTTGTCGAGGCTCAAAGCTAGACCGAATGAGAATATGCGAGGATGAAGAAAGATACGTAAAAGGGAGGAGAGGAAATTAGAAGGAATTTTTTGACGAGCTTTTCCTCGCCAACGAAATTTAGCTTTGAGAATGAAGCTAGATGAAGGCGCTCCGCTTTTTCACCGTTTTGGAGTATAACGAACGGCATTCAGTTTATTCGAAAAACTGTTGTGGAGCCAAGAAAAATATAGAATGAAAGAAGAACGAAGTAAGGGAGAAAACTGCGTCGAGGTGAAAAGAGCTCGTGCTTCCGATTTCGTAGAGTAAATTGAAGCGCTGGCACTTGGAAAGAAAGTCTCGTAACTCGATAACTGTTATATTGCCAAGCAGTTCGATCTCGTTTTCCTTTCACTCTTATATGAGCGACTAGAAAAAGTTCTATTATATTTTTTTCGTTCTCTCTCTTTCTCTCTCTCTTTCTTCTTAATCCGTACGAAGGATAATGACTGAATTCTTGGTGTAAAGATGTGCCTCAATGTGTGCTGCATCGAAACGAAGCCGTCAGTTGAGGAACTTATTCGCGTACACGTTAGCCAAGGGAATAGGACTCGGAGTAAAATTGAAAGAGGGATTTTAGTTGCTTTCTTCGATCTTCTTTCATTCTTTGCCAATACATTTATACAAATACATATACCCAGAGGAGATGAGAGAGGGAGAAAGAGAGTATTCTCGTTTTGAACATCGAACGGTATTCCTCTTTCATCGTTGCGCAAAATAAGAGTGCTTCCAGTTTTCGTCTATACGTCTCCCTTTTCTCTACTATTTTCTCGCTCCGATACGAAATTCTCTTCATCCCTTTTCTTCTCTTTATCCAACGCTCTTTCCCTCTTAACCTTCAAACCGCAACGAGCTCTCTGGAAAAGCTTTCCGGGATTCGAATAGATCGTCTGGATAAATAGAAAATTTAAGAGCTCGCATCTGTCTAAATATTTTTCAGAGTATCTGACTGACAGTCTGTTCGTGAAAGAAGAAATTAAAAAGAATAAAAAACATATTATCGTATGTGTTTATTTTATTAATATTATAACTTGTGCACCTTTAAAAAATCACTGTTTCAATTTCGGAATAAAATTTTACCGTCGTTTTGATGTCCGTGCAGATATATTTTTTGTAAAATATATTAGCGAAACACTGATTTTATTGGAATCGTTATACTTTCAGTATTGCAGAATTTTTTACCTTTCAACATATTCCATTCATCATGTTCTTTGTGTTACTAAAATTTCAATAAAAAATTTAAGAATAACAAGAATAATTGCAGTGGAATTCATATGATGTTGAAATAAAAAAAATACTTTTATACTGATGAATAATTACAATTGGATCCGTATAAAACCTGCCACGGGGCTTGTATATTTTTAAATTTTTACTTCAATAATAGAATAAGTGTATGAAAATTTTTCATACTTTTTCTCATTTTATCTTCGATTATTTCAACTCTGATATTTTGATTATTATTCCGTTTCGTTAACCAGTTACTTGGAAATATCGAAAAATGAACATTATATTTGAAAATGTATGAAAAAAGTTGGTAGAGAAATAATATTCGTTGGTTGGTTCGTTTTGTTTGCTCATTCTGTTTGCGACCGAAAACCCGTATTTTCTTCGTGACTTTCCGATCAGAAGGCAATCAAGGGAAGGACAAAGGGGAACAGCATCGTGGACAAGGGAAGGGCTTCGTCGAGTAAACTACTCCTGTACGCAAATTGATAATGCATTAAAGCTCTGTGTGCCCAATCGTGCGTGTTAGTACCAGGGGTTGTAGTGCCGGTTCTCAGGAAGCGTCTAGAGCTCCCTGGCGAGCTCGCCCCTTCCACTCCTCAATCTTGCAAATCTATGCGCGACGTTTACATACTTGTTCGATGATAACGTGCGGGATGTCCTCCTCTAATCAATCATGCTCCCGGGTTTGCCCTTATCAGAAATCTCTATGGAGCGATTGTTGACATTTGGAATTCGCTCTTGAAGGGAGAAAATGATTCTTCTTTCTTTTATTTTTGTTACGGATTAAAAAACTTTTTTCTAGAAAATTCAATCCAACTTTTCAAAGTGTAAAAAAGTTAAAATGAAATATATAAATGCTGTTATAATGTGGGAAATGAATATTTTTACGACATTCTTATATTAACCATAAAAAAATGAGAATAAAATATGTAGATAAATGCTGGTAATGTTGAAAATTAATACCCTTTTATGATGATATTCACGTCGGTTCACTCATTAATCATACAATCATTCATATCTATCCAGAAAGAATTTTGATTAGCTCTTCAACGGAAGATGATTGATACTCTGTTGCAACATTTAACAAGTTTTTTTATAGAATGTTTTTTTTTCACAAAAAAATACAATTGATTAGGATATGGGAGAATGTAGAGAATTCAAATTGTCTTATTTTCTTAAAAGCTAATGTTAAAAAGGGTTTATCGTAATTAAAATATAAACATTTTCACGTATCGTTGATAGATATTCTTTATCCGTACTTGTAAATATTTCAGATGTCGTTTCAGATATCGATGCATAGCAAATAAACATGAGACTATAATCATTTTTTAACTAAAGCCTTTTAGTAGGAATTGATTTACTTCGTTAACCAGGAAACATCGCAATACGATTATATGATTTTCAACTTTACAAAAGAGAGGTTTTTTTTCTCTTTCCTTATTGATATGAAATTATTTGAATTTAGTTTTCTCAGAAATACGTAAATGAAATTGTAAAAATGCTCTACCGTTTAAAAAATCGGATTATTAAATATATTCATGAAACCAAACTTTTTTCGTAAAAAACTCGACAATCCTTAAAAGCGCAAAGAGCTCTTTCTGTTTTTAAAGATTATTTATTTAGTCTTTTTTCGAGGTATGCAGAAAATATAACTACTAGCGCATATACAAAATATTCGTCTACATATTTATTCTATCATTTACCAGGAAACTGTCAATATTTGAAATGTACTTTTAAAAAATACAAATATTTTTTCCTTCCATCGAAAAGCTGAGAAAAATCCGATTAAGAATAAAAGTTAGAAAATGTATAACGTTCGGATTTTTTGAAAAATAGGCAAATGCCATTTTAAAAAGATTCAATTTTCCGAAAAATAAGAGTAATAATAAATATGTTTTCACTGTTTTTACGGATTTTCCCGTGAGCCTATTATATTTAAGGTGATGTTTAATCCGCACGAGTGCGAGAGGGACAAATGCAAAGCGGATTTGATATTTTCTCAGAGATTTTTGATTTTCTGGAAAAAATAAAAGAATCACATTATTCTTTGATAGAAAAAGAACAAAGTGGTTCTTTTTGTTCTTCGAAAAATTGTTCATTTTCAGAGAAAATAGCAAAGTTCGATTTCACACGATATAGGACACTTAAACATCACCTTAAGAATGTACGTGTAAAAAGTAATCATGATATATTCAAAGTCTTCTATTATACATAAGAAATGTTGAATTTAAAATAGTCTCTCTAGAGAAAGGAAATTCATTGTTTTATTTCTTATTTTTTAACCAAAAAATTCTCCACGAGAAAATCGATTTAGAGTTCGAAAACACGAGTACAACGGTTGAATTTTTTAAAAATACATAAATGGAATTTTAAAAATGCTTCACGTTCTGAAAACTACAGGTAATAATAAATATGCTTTCTTCCGTTTTTACGGATCTTCTGGTAGTCCTTCCGGGACGTGTTGAAAATAGGATGAAGCTGCAGTGCATTTTTTCTCGTGCTCGTGTATACAAGAGGGTGCACACCGAATACGGGATATATGTGCGCGCAACACCATTAACGTTTCACGAAGATGGCAATATCGGGAACTCTGTTAGCATGCAAATGGAAGAACGACGACAGTTCGGAAAGTGTGGAAAATCTAGTCTGGTGTGTCTAAAGATCTTTCTACGGCGCGCACGTTTTCTAATACATTATAACATGCAAGCGAACCTCTCACACGAACATTCATGACGCACAAACGTATTATTTTCGCATCTCTCTCTTATCCCGTTGCACTGAGATATAATCTCGCGGATAAGCAATCTCTGGCGCACAAGAGTTACGAGCTTTCTTCGGTGGAGTTCCACGGTCCCTGGAGTCCGTTGTAATTTCGTCTTTCGCCATTTCCCCTATACGCCCAAGAGTTCTATATACATATGTTTCTATGTACACACGAAACGTGAGAAAAGAGCTTTTCTTACTTTTCTCTTCGCTCTCCGAAGAAAATCGTCACTGGGGATTGTACTCAACAAAAAAAAAACAACGTTGAAAACGCGAAGAGTGCAACTGTAGTACATTGCTCGAGCAAATCTTGAAGGTGAATTTTTTTCGCGAATTCTTACGGATTTTGCGAGCTTAAGTATCTTCTTTTATTAATAAAGATGATCGTCCATTAAATTAATTGGGGGAAGAAAGTTTATTTATTTTATTTTGATTATTTGTAATTTTTTTCATTTGCTTTTTAGTGTGAACTTCTTCAATTCTTTGAAAGTTTTGCATCCCTTGGGATTGCGTCGATAAAATGTAAAAGAAATATATTTATATTATTTTCCTCTCTTTTTTTTTAACAAAAAGGTTTATAATTCCAACGGAGTCAAATAAGTCTTTTGTCTGGCAAAAAGTATCATCACAAATTACATAAAAAAGCAATTGAATCCAAAAAAAGACCCAAGAAATGGATTATTAAAATTCAATTTCCAAGATTTCTGAAAAATTTTCAAAAAAATTTGACTTCAAAAAATTGTTTGCTGGAAAACCAAAATATAATTGGGTTATACGAGAATCAAAATGTACTCCGATGTGAAGGCCAAGAGCTTAGAAAATTAAAAAAAAAAGAAAATCTTTTTTTTTCATCCTCAGTTTCAGAAAAATTTGCGCGCTTGAACTCCATCCGTTTCTGAGAGTCTGCACAGTGCGGGTTGCTTCACGATTTACAGGGTGTTGCACCGAACTGAAAAACTGGAATCCTTCCAATGAGAACCTTTTAGCTTTTTCGGTTCACCGTAGACTGCAGACATCTTTTATGAAATAAACGTACACGTGTGTTACGGAGAAATGCGAAACTAGCACATGGTACATACATGCGCGTACACCTTGTGTACATCGAGACACACAATGCGTACAGAGGAACTTGTTTCTTACGTTCGCTCAGTAGCGTATAATTGCGAGCTATTACCGCGAGTGCACAGCTACCCTCGCCTTTTCCCCCTTTCGACGTCTTAACCATCCTATTCTCGAATTCGTTTTATAATAGCCAACAACTATGAGTAGACATACTATATATAATTCTATTCGAAGCTATTTGCCCGTAAAAAGCGTCTACGTGAACGAGAGAGAAAGAAGCACATCACTTTCTCTCTTTCTCTTTTGAGGCTTTTAGCGAAATTGTTGCTCGTACTCCTGCTCAAAATTCACCGTTGGACTGAATTCTGTTGTATAACTCTCGTTTTCCATCTCTCTCTCCTCTCTCATTTTTCTCTTTCTCGTTTTTCACATTCTCGTATACTGCAACGAGTTCAAGATAATTGTAACTTTTTGACGAGGCGCGCCCAAACCCCTCGGTCTCTGGAACGCCGCCGAGGAAACTTGCCATTCTCGCGACCTCGCGATTATGATTATCCACCAAATTACTCCGCATAATTCTTCACGCTAATTTCTGCCAGGTACGAGAACAATTATCGAGTAATTGTTCTAGTTGCGGAACAATTACCCAGTTAGGAGATAAATTGTGAATGGTCTGAATTAATTTGTACAAATCTCGCACTCGAATTTTCACTACCAGAGTTAAATTTAACGTTACAGATTATGTCCATGTTTCGTGGATGCTTCAAAGTTATGAAACTTTTTCAAATGGTCGTAAGACATTTTTATTACATTTTTTTCACGATCTTATTGTTCATGATAACTATATATGAAGACGGCTTAATCTTATCATTATTTATTTGCTATTCTTGTACAAAGTATTTGTAAATATGATTTTTAATTCACTAGCGTAATTAGTATTCATTTCTTCTTTTTTTATTGATATGCCTTTATGTATCATGAATGATTTCCTCACATTCTACATATTAAATGAAATTATAAGTTGAAAGAATTTTGTCGGTCCATCGGGAATTCGAAGTTGTCTTGGAACTCGAGAAAATAATAACGTCGCGTCGGTCTCTTGTCTGTCTATTTGCCTCACGCGTGGAGAAGCATCGCAACAAATTTGCGTGTAATCTGGGACGAATATACGTTGTGTGTACGTATTTAGGTACTGTGTCGTGAGGAAACGGAAACAGGAAGAGAAGCCCTGGTTTCTCGAAGTTTCTCGACGCTCTTGGCTCTTGTTTCAAAGCCTCTCACTATATTCATTATGGCTGTCATTGACTACGGCATATTTCAACGATAAAGCCACCGCGTAACTAACTTTAAAGGACCCCTATCTCACTTGCGTCTCGTACATTTCATTAAATTGGTGGTTGTGTCCCACATCGAATCGTCGATGGAAACTTCCGCGAGATCGAATTTGCATTAAAAAAATATCGTGGATGATGAAACTTCAGCAAAATTCATCTTAATTTAAATTTTCATTTTAATTTTAAATTTTAAATTTTCTCTCTGTAATTTAGATAAAAAAATCTTAATAAAATATATATAACAACAAACTCAAATTTCCTTCGAATAATAAATTACTGTATTGTACAAATCCTACTAACATGCAGGGCATCAATTGTGGACTTTTAATTGTTAATAAAATATTATACATTATAAATTAAACATGGAAACACAAAAATGGTAGACAGTTTATTTTAATAAATATTTTTTAATAAGAACAATTTTGCATTTTATCACGTACTTAAATCTTTTTCTATTATCGTTTTTCATATTTTTAATTATTCAGTTGTAAGATTGGACCTCGTGACTGCCCTATCTCTAGTTTCGCTTTAAAGTGGTTATCTGAGGGTAAAAGGGTAGCTTACAGGTAGAAAGCGTTGTCGGCTTTGAAAGGGTTCAACAGAGCGGTCAAAGAGTGCATTTCTTCGATATACGAATGCACGGATATACAGCAAGACGAACCGAGTTACCGTTGAATCTTCGTTTTAAAAATTTGCCCAGTTTTGCAAGGAAGAGCACGCATCGCCGTTTCTCCATCTATGCCTTATTTTTCTCGATGTGAAAGAGCCAGCTGCAAGAGTCAGAATCCTCGCTTCGAGCTACATACACGCTTCGCTTGCCTCTTCTCAACAACAATTTTTATCCCTCTTCCCGTTTCACTTTTTCCCTTCCTCCGAGACCCTTTTCTTCCTTCAATCCTGCTTCCTCACGCGGTTCCCCTTCTCCCGACTGTACGTGGTTGGAATTTAATATTCAACGTTTGTGGATCGTTGGATAAAGAAAATAAGCGTCATACAAAAAGCACATGCCACGGAGATTTCTTTATGCTGCGATTCACATTAAAGCGATCCTTTTATCTATAAAAAGCCACACGTGTTTCTTGCCGTTTATATTCTTGTCTAGCGTAAGAGTCGTAAGCACTCGGTGACATATACAATTCTTTTGTATTTGTTTCGTCATATCGAATAATAGTGTGGATAATTGAATTTCGTAATTTTCCAGTTACAAGAAAGCCGACTCTTAAAGTTGGCCAAGTTTTGAAAATCAATTTGCTTTGGTTATAATATTATCTCTGAGTCTAAAATTTTCTTTTCAATGCCGGATAAACATTTAAAAACTGTCTTTTTTAAGAATTTGCCCAAATAACTAGAAAGACTGAAAAATGCGTTTCATTGTGAACATTTTTCGCAAAAATTGGCGAGAGCACGAAGCGCCCGATTCACGTCAGTTCAGCTTATTAATAGATTATAATTCTGAAGAACTGATACGATGGAAAAGTTATGTTGAATGTATCTCAAATGTGCCCAAGAGTTCTTTTTAGCATTCTATTTTTCCTGACAGTTGTTGGACATATGTAATTAAAGATTCACTATCCAACGACGTTCTTCAACATTTCGTATTTTTCATAAATATTTAGCAGTTCAGATATTTTGGAGTGAGGCGTTCTATTATAAGTTTGAATAAAAAGACAACGAAGTATTCATTTATTTATTTTTACTCTTACTATTAAAAATGTATATAATCTTAATTTTGATTACGCGTATGGAAATGAAATAAGATTAATTTTGTATCGTCTATCTTTTTGACGGAAGATCATTAAATCAAAGCTCACCGAATTAAATTACGTGCTTTTATATAAACGATTGAACTTTTTCTTTCTTTTTTACTCTCCTTCTTTGCGATCCATTCGACGTGTGAAAGCCAGAGTTTTCACGTTGAATGTTTGATAAGAACGTGGCTGCTCTTGCGGCTTCGAAACAGCGAAAGTGAAATAAATTCTTCGCTCAAGAAAAGAGGGTTCGTACAGAAACTTCCTGAACGTCTGCTCGGGTTCAAAAAAGTTTTAAGGATTTAGCTGAACGGAAATTTCTCTGATTACGCGCACACAGAACGATAACCGAATATGGTCGATTCAATTTTCTCTCCCCATTGAAAATGTTTCAAGCTTTTACAATCTTTTTGTCTACCCGAGCACTTGAAAACACATTATTCAGTATCAAGAAGAGAAGAAAATATTATGATGAAGAAACATAATTTTAATTTCTTTTGTCTTCCAGTTGGGATGTTATCCACGGACTCTCAGTCTTATCAGTGTGATCGTCCTGGCGTTGTCGAACGTGCTGACGTTTCTGTTGTTGCAATCGGAGAATTGCTCCCAAGAGAATATACCGAAAGAGCTAGGAGCGAGCGTGGTGACGGACTGGAGTTTGGATTCTTCGGAACGGGAGAGTCATCGTGGCGACTCCAACGACCCGTCGGAGGTGCAGAAAAATTGCTTGACAACACCGGGTTATTCACCGATTACGGATGACAATACAATGAGACTTGACATCAAATTGGGTAGATGGGACTCGAGAAGATTATATCGTACATTCGACTCAGTTCTGATCGGTGTCAACTACTCCGAGACATCAGCGAGAAGCAAATCCTGCCTGGCAACGCAGACGTCCTTGGAAAAACTTCACTCTCTCGTCCAGGTCGCTCATCATTGGACCGGCCCAATCTCGGTTGCGCTTTATGCCGCGGGCGATGAGGAATTTGAGATTCTGCAGCGATATCTTGTCTACCTTCGACGGTGTTATACGCCTATTCGTGAGAGAGTCAACTTTTCTCTCGCCGTGCCTAAAAATCGCTCGCCCAAGAAACAACCGCGCGCCACGGAATTGCCAGATGATGTTGACTGTGCCAAACCCGAGGCGACTCTTACCGAATTCGTCAGTAAACTCTCGAGCGAGCAAACGAGTTGGCGAGCTCGCAATGTTTATCCTCAGAATCACATGAGAAATTTAGCGAGAAAGAACTGTCAAACCGAGTGGGTTTTTCTGACGGACGTTGACATTGTTCCATGTCTAAATATGGCAGTGAGACTCGACGAATTTCTCGCTTTGGCAGCTAACAATTGCGACAAATGCGCTTACGTTGTGCCAACTTACGAACTTGACATTCGCGTCAGATTCCCTCCGAACAAAACGGAACTCGTAAGAATCGCGAAGAAAGGTCTCGCAAGACCGTTTCATCAGAAGGTCTTCATTCATAATCAGTTCGCTACAAATTTTACAAGGTACTTTCTTTTGCTATCTTCTTTTTTAACAGAACAGGAATAGTACCCAGAAAAATATTGATATTCATGCAAACAATGTCGATTTATAATAAGGCTATATTGCTGATCCACGTCCTCAGACGCTCATCATCAGCGTGGAAAAATTTTTCTAGATTAATCCTGAAAATAGAGTTAGATTCATTTTGTTCCATTTTTACTCTTGTATCATTTTTTCACGTCTTGAACCCTTTGAACATAAACTGCTAGGAAAATCTTTTTTCTGTCCGACTGAGACTTGAACTATCTACTTTCGGATCTAAACTCGTTCAATATGTACATTATGTATGGGGTACGGACGGTTTTCTCAGAAAGTATTCAAAAGTAGTGTCATTTTTCTATAGTCTAGCCTATCCACGGTAATATTTTTATATCGTCGTACGTGTTGGAATAGAATTTGTACGCATGAATAAATCACATCATTTTTCATTGCAGATGGATATTGGACGTAAATCCATCGTCAAAAAACCACCAAAATGTCAAAACTGGGAAAATATACGTGAGCCACGACGTGACGAATTTCGAATTTTTTTACGAACCATTTTACGTAACGAAGGACGTCGCCCCGGCCCATGACGAGCGCTTTCTCGGTTACGGGTACACGAGAAACACTCAGGTAATTCGAATACCATTTTATCCTGAATAAACGAGAAACTGGCTCGCGACTTATAGAATACAGAATGATGTAAAAAGAGAGAATCGATGAGAAAAGTATATTATTCCGATGGGAATAAAAAAATTCATACCTATAGCTTAAGGACATCGAATATATATCTTTCAATTCTTACCATAATGCTCTATACGTAATAAAAGATTCAAACGAAGAAAAAGTATACGAGTGACCCGGACAGACCTCGCCAGTTATTGATTCATAAATATTCGACTCTGGCAGAATCGTAGAAAGTTTCTCCAAACGTTGACTGATCATTTCTGTCGAATCTCGAATTATAAATTTTTCGACATTTGAGCTCATCAGTAAAGTTTCGTAGAGAAAAATTTCAATGTGAAAAAAGACCTCCGTATGATTTCAACTCTATCGAATTTAACTTGAATTTAAGCTCTCCACGCTCGAGAAAGTCCATTACGGTGCTTGGTCAAATAGCCACAGAGAGAAACGGAGAAATTTGGAACCGGAATATCAAAGGTAACGCTACCAATGGCCGATCGATCTTCGACTTGCATAAATGAACGAAATATGTCACGCGCATATTCGAGAAACGGTGCTTGTGGAATTTATATCGGAAGCTTGGGTTTCGGGTTATTTTGAGGACAGAACGTTGAGGCGGTTGCATTTCATAGCCGGAGGTTTCTCATTCGCCGCAACCAGTAGTCCTCGAGACTTTGGTTTATCACGTTACAACCCGAGGCGTTTTCCGCGCGTTCCAGGATCGCGATCACCTCTCTCATTCCACTAAGACGCTGGATGAGTGATTTCGATCGCGTGTGGTTTCGCGGATTCGGGTCGGCTGCCCGTGGTTTGCCGTCCATTCGCTGTCGATGGTGCATAACCATCCAAAAGGGATTTCCATCTCTATCGCTCTTTAACTTTTTACCATTTCTCCCCAATACATATACGCTGCAGTGACTCGAGAATATTCCACTCTCGCAACGAAAATACCTCCGTAACATGCATATATCGAATTTCGCGTTCGGGAAATGCCTATAATCGTTATACGGAATTGAGAACGCGTACATGATAGATTCGAAGCTTCGTCGCGGTAATGAGTTTGAGCGTGGAACGTAACTATCAGACACCTGCTACACTCAAACTCTACTTCATGATTACATTATGGAAATGAGTTTGCTCGTTCGACGTGCGGAGTTGGATGAGTATAAAAAT
This sequence comes from Cremastinae sp. B BG-2022a, assembly GCA_030522605.1. Classification (NCBI taxonomy): domain Eukaryota; kingdom Metazoa; phylum Arthropoda; class Insecta; order Hymenoptera; family Ichneumonidae; species Cremastinae sp. B BG-2022a. The sequence continues at coordinate 2,383 of JAPYYX010001223.1, read as the reverse complement.
GACTGAGGTTACAGTGAGCTGTAATAAAATCTAGAGACTGATTAACATTTCGGGAAATTACTATTTTTTATTGATTGAATACTGAATTTGATATTAAAAATAGAACTATTAGTTCTTCGAAATTTGTAGAAAATAGGATGGCCGATTGATTACGTTAGAATGTATAATTAAATCCAAAACAGCCCGTTACCGACAAACCGAAGGCATTACCGTATTGTATCTGCCTGCTAATCTCGGGATCACAATCCAATTGATTCTGGCTCAAGTTTGTTGACCACTGTTGATCTCCATTTGTCACAGGGATCCGCTGCACAACAGGGATTGTGAATGGAGAAGAACACGTGCAGACCCTTATCGGTTTTCGCATCGATAACGATGAAAATCCAAAGGGCGTAAAGTAAACAATTTAGCGGGAAACTTGACAAGCAGCTGGGTCGTTTTTGAATAAAGTGACTAATGGAAAGTGCGGACGATGCGAGAGCGCTGGAGTGTGACGATCGATAAAGTGTATTTGTGCACAAGTGGACATCCATTCGTCAGTAGTCATTGGTTCGTTAGTCTGCATCGACCGTTGCTAATTTTGTAGCTCGTCGGGCGAGGACTCGATGCTTGATGCCCATTTGCTAATTTAAAGGCAGAGACTCGGCTGAGCGAACGTTTGGCCAACGAACGGGCGAGATCGTCCTGGTGTACCTGGTGTCAAATTATCCGGTTCAGGCTCTTTTATCAGGCAGTCATTTATAACGCCCCAGTCAAGTTGATTCTTCAATGCATATATCAGGCATATCATCGTAGAACCCAGTCAACTCCCGTTGTCCCTGAGATTACAATAGTGTATGTGTACGCACTCCTGAATGTATTTTCACCCTGACTATTCATGTTACACTCAATTTATCCATGTCTGATCTGTGACCTTTAATTTCCTGCTTTCTAATTGTGCATACGAGACAAGCGTACGAGAGTGTCCACACGCATTGCCCAAGCAACACAATTGTCCACCGATTTACTAATTGCACGTACGTACCAAAGTGTCGCTATATACGTGCCTTATTAAAATTACTAACAAACATTTAAGTAGTACATTACACGAATTAGATCTTTAGTACATTGTTGTAAAGTTAACTTTGTTGACAAGCAATGCAATATGTTTCCGACGCTTTACTTTAATCACGCGATATTTCAGTCGTTATCAGTTTGCTGGAATTATATTAATAGGATCTTTTGAGCCTTCTCTTTAATTTTTTCTCTATCTTGTTTTTCAATGGTAGCTGTTCTTTTTATCCCTACAATTCTGGTCTACTATATAGCGATAAATGAGTGCAAAGCATCAAAGGAAGTGTCGAGTACCCTTGTAACGTATTTCATAAATGGTCTTTACCCTCTTAAGAGAGTCCTCTCTAGCTCCCTCGTTGATTTATCGCTTTTTCTCCTCTTAGCCTTGTTCCGTCTATCGCCAAGCGCGCACGTGGGTTGCACCTATTTACAGCTCTGTGAATCGAAACGACAACTCTTTTGAAGCATCCTTGCATGAATTCCAGTTGGCCGATTAAGTTCGACCTTTTTATGAATCGTTAGAATGTTTCAAGAGTTTTGTAAAAATAGAGGGAACAAATTTAAAACAAACAAACAAATAAATTGCATACAAAAATTAAGTGTTCGTTTTTATTTTCTACTAATTTTCTAGTATACTTAAGTCTTCTTGGTTTTTTGTTGCATATCCATTTCATTAATGAAATTTGATATGGGAGATTGCCAAATTACAAATTTGAATAAATTTTTCGTTTCACTAATTTTGTGATTTTTCCTTTTTTACGCTGCTTTTTTTCGAACACTTTTTAGTTACAATTTTAAGTAATGACTGTACACAAGAGAAAGTTGTGATAATTGTGTTTTATGCGATCGCACGTTGTTGTAAATCCTCTCGAGAATAAAGATGTCGCGTCTTTGGTGGAATTACTCACCGTGTCTGCTGCTTGTAAGCAGACTTGAAGGCGTTCTCAAATAGAAGAGTGATGGTTTTACTTATTCTTCCTTCGCGACAAAGTTTTTCTTTGCGCTCTACTTTTTACTGTTTCTTTCGTGTCGTTCCTAAAATAAGAAAGAAATGGCTATATTTTATCAGTTTTTTATATATTGTGATGTGACAATCGTAGTCCGTCACACGCGCCAATACGTTTCAACCACGGAGCGGGTTTTATTACGAGACGCGCGTTGTTAAGGTAGTTCTATACAGGCCCCCAAATCAATGAATTTTGTTATAGTTTATCTCTGTAGCATGCGGTTTTTGAGCTTATGTTTATGAGGGAAAGTTGTTGCAAATTGGTTCAAGAGCAACATACTCAAAAATCAAGGTCATCTAACATGACCTTGAGCTGCTACGTAC
>JAPYYX010001222.1:0-49218 GCA_030522605.1 Cremastinae sp. B BG-2022a | reverse complement strand
AACTCGGAGAAAAAGAGTAGCGGTAGCTCGAGAGCGTACAGTTGACGTTCCGTAAATGTACTTGCCTCGAGTCTCTACCGCGACTCTTGATATAAAAAAAAATCAGATTACGAAACAGTATTTCTTATAATTGGGTCCAGACATTTTTTAATCTCGCGAATCGGAAGCTCGATCGCGAAGGCGCGGTCGAAGAAACGGAGAGAGAAAAATAAATAAAAAAATCCGAAGAATCGGGCTTATCGATAATCGTAGATCGGTAGATCCTTCGGAGGCAATCACACGACGCAGAAGAAGTGAAAATAAAGAAAACGACGAGAGAAAGATTTTAAAAAAGGAAAGAAAACAAAAAAAGTTGGCGAGTTTCTTCCCGTTCGATATATTTCACTCGAGGAATGAATCACGCACGAATAAAACGATCGGGGCGGGGGGGAGAGAGAGAAAGAGAGATCTCAGTCTCGTTTTTCTTCTCGTGTCCGATAGGAATCAAATTCGCACGCGAGTATCAGTCATCGGTGCGAGAGTTCTCGATCATTACGCGCTTCTTCTGCATCCTGAGCTCGAGTTCCTTTTCTCTCCGGAGCCGCGGAAGCTTTCTTCTCGCATCTCGATATCGCTGCCGGTTTATTCATCCCTCGCACCCTCGCCTTCATCATTTCTTGACGATTTAAAAAATTACTTAAAAAATTATTATTTATTACTATCCTACACTTTAATTAACATTTTTTTAAACTTTTAATCTAAACTTTGAATAAAAATTCTAATTTTTAGAAAAATTATAATCGTGCAATGTAGTGCAATTTTAAATTGCCGAGAGGAAAAGAAGTACACACTTTAATTTTTGTAAAAAGTAATACAATAAAATTACACAAAATTATATTTTTCGATCTTTGAAATTTATCAAATTATCAAAAAATCAAAATAGATATCTACAATTTTATCAAAATATATTTAAAAAACAAAAAAATTTAGAAAAAAAATCGCATTTTTGTCATCGAGACATTGCACTGATGTGAAAAACAAGAAAATTATGTTTTGACAGCGTACAGACAAAATCCTGCAATTTAATATTGACGAGAGACAAAGCACGATAAATATGAAAACAAGGAAAGGAGTTTTTGAGTATTTAGCGTTTTAGAGGTAGAAAATATGTGGTCTTTCGTAGTGGAAGCCAGTGACTATAATATACACAGATATAGAGACGAGGAGCTGTACAGGTATAGAGATATACGTATATAACAGAGAGGCTGCGTGGCTGTGGGACCCGATCCCAAAGCAAGGTAGGAGCCGTTGCAGGTTCGGCGAGGCCAGTCCATCGCGGACCCTCCTCTCGTTCGTACACGCGCCTGTGCTCTCCTTATACATAATAAATACCCAAGTATACTTATTAAATCCAAATGGATACACAAATCCGTACGTAAATATACGCAATCTGTATCTATTATCAAAACTCTTCTGTCGGGCGTTCAAATCTCCGTGCGCTTCTTGTCCACGCGTTGAAGTCTCCGTTCGCCAATTCCGGAACCGACGATCTCGCATTTTGTCCATTTTTTTAATTTTATGATTTTTTTTTTTTTGAATCGTGCGATCGTAATTTTTATTTGTGTTTTTTATGGTATTTTATGTAGGGTGGATTTTATGGATATTCGTTTTTTTCATGGTTTTTTTTTTAATTTCGAGACGATAACGCACCGTTTGCGTGAAAAAAGAGAAAATCGTGTGCTGGAAAGTCGAATGGTGGTAACGCGGTAGTGGTGGTGGTGGTTTTTGCCGCGAAACTCTTCGTGGTGGTGGCGAACGGTGAAGCCACCACGCCAGACCGAACGAACTCCGAGAGAGAGAACTCACTCACCTCGCTCACAGTTTACCCTTCGCTCCGATTACAGCGCGCCACTTACTCGGAGACTCCGAGCCGCGAATCCTTCCATTTTTTTCAAAAATCCCCAAAATTATAATTTTCGAATTCTTCTCTACACTCAGACCGGAGAAAAATTTCAGTTTTTAAAATTTTTGATAAATGATAACAGAAAAATGAAACGTTACGAAAATTTCTCAAGAGATTTTCCCAAAATGAGGAATTCGTAAAATTGTAAATTTTTTCACGTTCTTTCGTGTCTCTCTCGAAGGCCGTTTTTTTTCTCGGCGCGAACCGGAGGCGCTTTCAAAATTTATTATCCGGAAGTGTCGGAACAATGAGAACGGATACGCGACGGACAATGGGGTGACCGGAACGCGTCGCGATGTACAAACAAATTTTTTTCCCTGTCCGTTATATCTCGCTCGTGCCTCATTGCCGTGTGTCTCATCGCATTTGATTTATTTACTTTTTTTCTTTTCACATCAGAATACCATTCAACCTGTGTCATCGAACAATTGAGCTGAATAAAAAGTGTGTTTATTCTCACGTTTGCGTGAATCCGAAGCGAAAAAGTGTTTGTGTGCTCCGAAATGAAATGAGAGAGGAGAAATTGAAAATTGAAAACTATTAAAAAATCTTTGATGGAGAAATTCGTAGAAATTTTTGAAAGCAAGAGAGGAATGACAAGTGTATATTAAAATAAAACGCAGTGGATATAAAAAAAAAGGTTCACGCCGGACCTCGAGCGGCGATCTATAAAATTCGAGCATAAAATGCGTATCTACGAGTATTCGATAACGGGCGCACGAGTTTATCTTTTCAATTAGTGTCTATTCGCTAATGACCATGCCGGAGTATCGGCCGAGAGAGATGAAGAGACGCGAGGAGGGAAGGAGAGAGATTGGCAGCGAGGCTGGATCGGTCGTTCGCGAATGAAAATCGCAGCGAACAGCATCGGCGACGACGACGGTGACGACGAGGACGACGACGACACATCGACGAGTTGCAATTGGCATTTGGCCATTAGAGGATAAAACGGTGATTCGTCGAAATATCGAGTTGATAAACGTTTCCAATCGAGTCACACGAAAAAGAGAAATACGAAGGAAAAAAAAAGAAACGAGAAAAAAAATAAATTAGAAAAAAAGAACGAGACGCAATAAAGCTAAAAAGCTGTAAAAACCCGTTTCTCGATAATAGATCGATAAAGAAATAGTAATAAAAGGAAGAGAGAGAGAGGAAGAAAGGAGTGAAATATCGAGAATTTCTACCAACAGACTCGAGATATTTTTATATTCCTCTCGGGAAAACTCTCGAAGAGCTTCTACTCGATTTTATTTGGCCGCTCTCGGGTGGACGCTCGTGTGTGAAAATCGTGCGCTTTCTTCTTCTTCTTTGGTCCCGAGGAAGCCGCGACCGGTCAATAAGCGACGGCAAACAGTATCGTCGTCCTGGGTTATGCCCCCGGCGCGAATGGTCAAACAAAACACTCTCACACACGCGCCGCCGGTCTACGTCCGTACACGCATAATTTATCCACTCCGGACTCTGTGTGTGCACAACTCTGAAAATCGCAAACGTTTGTTCAGCGTTTAGTGCCTATTATACACATTTTATATTTCGTCAAAAAAGAAGAGAGGAGGAAAAATAGTTCTCCGTATTTGTGAAAGAGACACGTGGAGATTTTGCTGATCGATTTCGGCACTTTTATCGTTTCGGGGAGATTTTTATTTTATTTTTTTTTTGAGTTAAATATTGAAGGGATATTAATTTTTTAAAATTAAGATTGAAAGGTGTTTGAGATAAATAAGTTCGTGAAGAATCATTAAACAAGGTGATTGTGATGTAAGAGATGCGTCGTGGTGATATCGCGGTGACCGCGATAGCCCTCCTCATTCTAGGGCACATCCAAGGCCCGCGTCAATCCAGGTACGAAAAAAAAACAAAATGTATATATGTGTTTACTCGTATTACGAATAAATGAATTTTTTTCGTGCTCGCAGGATTCGTCGTTGATTCTTATCTTTATGGTTTTAATTCGTTCAATCTCGGTCTATCTAGCTTTTATCGTATAGCACGTTGAATTTTTATGACTTTTTTTTTCTCAAACAAAAAACACTTACTCACCGGTTAAACATTTTTTTAAATAGCCCTGAAATCTTTGGAAGCGCTGAAAACGAATTTATTGAAACTAGGAAGAAGAATACCACGAAATAATAAATCGAGAGTCATTCTTTGCTATTTTTGTAAAGATGACTGGGTAAAAGAAGAAAAAGTAAAGTAATTTTGGTATGACTCAAAAATATTTGTTGATGAGAGAAAAAATTATTATAATTTGTTTTCGTGATCCCTTGATGAGTCTAATGAGTCACGATATTTTTCTAAACTTTCTCAAAATGAAGAAATCTCAAAAATTAATTTAAACGAAAGAAAATCTTTTAACATACGATATAAATAAAAAATATTTGCGATTTCATAATCATGTCCATAGAGTCCAGTCTAATTGCACCGCTGTCCAAGAGTCTCAAAAAAATTTATTAATATACGAAAGAAAATCATAATCTGTCTCGCGATTGCACAATAAACTCCGATATTTTTCTAAACAGTCTTAAAAAATGTCGAAATCCTAAAAATTAATTTAACAGACGGAATAAAAATTAGATAAAATTCAATAATTCTTTTTTGCGATTTCGTAATCGAGTCTCTAATGCTTCTTGCTCATATCGGAGTCGAGTCAGAGGGGCGGGGAAAGGGAGGAAAATAAAAGAAAAGAGAGAAAAATAAGAAAAGTGTAGCCTGTCCAGAATCCCGGTCCAATTGCACCGGTTGACCAATGAAGAATCTCGCGGCCCACACTCGGTGATGTGTGCGACGAACGTCGCGTTCTTCGCGACAGGTTCACGAGATGTTGCTCTCGCCAGTACCGTTTGGACGAAGCGTTTTCTTTTTTTTTTCTCTCTCTCTCTCTCTCTCTTTCTCCCCCCGCCACTGGTCCGCGAAGCGGGGCTCGAGGGCGGTCATCCGCCATCTTCATCACCCGTTTATGTAAGTTGCACCGATGATGATTAAGGCAAAACCTCCCGGAACTTGATCGTTCGAGAAAATTAGCAATACCATTACGATTTTTATTTCAAAAGCGCAAAAATCTCGAGCTCGAGTTTTTATTATTTTATTATTTCCATCGAATTTCTGTCTTACTTAATTTTTTGTTTTTTTTTCATGATTTTTTTTTCTTATCGAATAAACGAGATCATCAAGACCCAAATTTCGAATTTTGTATGGAAATCTCTTCGATTAACTTCCGGTCGGTTATTTAACTCTCTCTCGTTCCCTCTGTTTTTTTTATTATCGTCGTATAATAACGAGAGATTTTATTGTCGAGAAATTTGGTCTTTCGTGTCCCTTTTTGCTCGCAGCTACCGCGTCGCCCTAAAAAAAAGGAAGAAATGTGCGCGTACACACGTGAGTTTTTTTCAACCGCATAACTCCGGGCGACGTGTGTGCGCGAATATCTCGGCCTCTCTGTCGCTCCGTTTTTACAGGCTGGTGGGGATTTATTCACAAAAGCCGTCCTTGGCAAAAGCGAACACGCGAGAGAGAAAATATCTCGCATCCGCGGCTTTATTCTCGCTTCTTCGTTTCTCCGGTAAGATTTTCGTTCCCCTTTCTCTCTCTCTCTCTTACTCTCTCACGTTCACTCTTGAGTTCCGAAGAGCGTACGGGGCCTCTTCGCTGGGCCGCAATTAGGGCCGTTCGCGAACGAGGGCCCAAAAAGCGGAGTCCCCGCCGGCGGCGCGTTCGATCCTCGGACCACCTCGCTCGACATTTCTTTCTCGCATCTTTCTATCTTCGTGCGCGCATCCCCGTGTGTACGTCTGTATATATAACCCTTCTCGTCTCTATCTCTCTTCTCCGCTGACCGACGTCAGGTAGCCCGAAGCTTCATCCTTGTTTTTTTCTCTATCCAGAAAATGCCGATCGGCAGAAAAAACTCTCTCCGAGATTTCCAATTTATATTTTGCTATATACCTGGTCCCATTTCTATTTTCGATTAAAACGTCGGTGATGGCCGATGCCCGATCGAGCATGAGAAACGCCAATCCTATCGGATGTCGATGAATTCGTCCTTATAGATTTTTTGCGTCTGGTATTTTTTTTTTGGTTACGAAAAAAAATGATGCATTTTTTTTAGTGGATTTTTTTTTGCAAAGGTGAAACGGTTAAGGCCGAAAATGTCTTTGTGCTGGGAGTATGGAGAGAAAAATGGCGAATCTCTCTCGTTATTTTATTTATTACGAATGGATGTCGAGTGCAATATTATCGTGCTTACGGTACGTCACACCTCGTTATCGAATATTGGCAGTCCGAGACTGAAAAGCCGGTGCCAATCGATTTCCAAAACTTACGGCCACTATTTTATTCCTCCCAAAGGGAAATATCGTCGTCTCCTCTTTCTCCCTTCATGTATAATGCGCGATAAATTGCGTTATATCGTCTTCCTTTTCTTTTCCTTATTCTTCTTCCCTTGAACATTGATCTTTCACGGAGGGACAAGCCTTGAAGAAATTTTTACTCCAAAGAATTTCGTGATTTTCGAATTTGAGGACTCGATTTTTTTCAACGTCACACGGGGATCATTCAAATTTTACATTTTTTTGGAATATAATTCTGTTGCATATTAATGAGTTGAATAAATCGTGTCTTATTATCAATAACGCCTGATAATGAGAGAATTTATAACGATTGTACACATTAGAATTTCGTGATTTTCGCGAATTTGAGCACTCGATTTTTCTCAATGTCACGTATCATTTGCATGTGATATTGTTTTATAATATAATTTTGTTACATATTAACGAATCGAATAAATCGTGTCTCTTTATCAACAACACCTGATAATGAGAGAATTTATAACGATAATACCCAAAAATTCGTGATTTTCGGATTTGAGCAGTCGATTTTTTTCAAAGTCATATGAAACATTTGCGTTTGACATTTTTTTGTAATATAATTTTGTTGCATATTAACGAGTCGAATAAATCGTGTCTCTTTATCAACAACGCCTGATAATGAGAGAATTTATAACGATCGCACACAAGATAAACGGGTATTAATAAATTTCTCCAGAATATGTAGCATTCCCGTAAAGTGAAAAAAATAAGTAATAATCTTGAGGAATTAGTGACTCGAGAAACGGAGAAAGTTTCATTTCCGCTCGTTTAAAATCGACTAGGAAAGAAAATGTTCGAAAAATGATTTTATGAATAATATCGCGCGAGTGTCGAGCCCTCTTTTTGCCGGATAAAAATTGCTACAGGCTCACCGTGTGTCTCGCCGTAACAAATACTCGGATCGATGTATCGGAGAACGCGAGAAGCAAATTTGATACGCCAATCAACCACCGAGCTATATATCTTCGATGCAACTCGCGAGAACGAGCGAGCGAGAGGGAAAACCGTCGCGACCACCTGCCTGTCTTTCTCGCTGAAAGATATCGTTCAACGACGAGATACTCTAACTACGTGTAAAATATACGATCCGATATACCGGGTGCTTAGCAAATAGATCGAACAACATTTTTAACTTTTATAAAAAATCTTGAAAAAAATTATAAAATTTGTACTTAAATTCTCACTTTTAAAATTGTTAATTTTTAAGCTCCTATATAATTTCTTTTTGAATTATTACAACAATTTATTTTTATTTTTAGATACTTTTTTTAATAAAAAAATTGTAGAAATATAAAATAAAAATTATTAATAATGTAGTGAATTATGCTTCACTTTTTTATTTCCGATTTTTTCTATGTCATAGATTATTATGCAAAATTTTAGATACATTTTTAAAATTGTTCTTTTTAAATATTTGCTTCATGAAAAAATCAGAAAAATTTTCATTAGTAAAGCGGTGAATTCATTTCAAATTTTGTACATGAATATTTTTTATTCAAAAATTATTTTGAAATGCGATATTTGGACACCCTTTATGCATATTTGTACGAAATGTGATCGGAGATTTTACGTGTTATTATATTATAGTACGGAAGAGAGTATATAAATATAATATAAAATATATATAAAGACAGGGAGACTTACATAAATCATAATCAAATCAAACATGAGGCACGAAATTAGCATAATTCGTTCGCCAGTTTTCTCTCATCCGTGAATATGAGTTTACATATGGGAGTATAAAGATACGCGCGATATCGTTTATTATTTTGATTCAATTAGACATTCGAGAGATCTCCGCCACGCGATCACGCCCCTCGCGTGAGAAAAAACGAGGAGACGCTCTTTTTTAACCCTCAGCTTTCTTTTTTTTTAGCCGGAACATTTCTCGAGAAATTTCTTCCCACGCGAAATCTACTTTTTTTTCCTGTCCAGAAATTTATCAGATCAATGCTTCTGATTGGTAAAAAAACTCGAGGTCAATTTTTTACGTAAATTTTTTTTAAGAAAATTATTACATTTTTTTTTATTTGAGAGCTAATTAATTCAATTTTCAGTTGATTAATCATAAAATATTCAAAATAATTCTGTAAAAATAATTTATTGTCCTTTTTCTTGTATTCTTAACTTGACTGAAAATAATTTTGTAAAAAAAAAATTAATTTCGCACGCGAGAGAACGAGTCTGATAATTTTTGACCTGGTCGTACTTTTTTGAATAATAAAGAATCACGATCGTAATTTGGAGTCCACGGTTCCATCGGACGCGATTCCCGAACCGGAGACTATTACGGGTTGAGCGCGTGACGCGACGACGACGACGATTTTACAAAGGACGAGCGAGTTTCAAAGAAACACAGCCATTCTACTTTTTCTCGTGGGATGTTTCCAAGGAGGGAAAAAAAGCTAAAAAAAACGGGATCTCGTCCTCGAGTGACAGGTTTTTAGCCCGTGTTCCAATCCGAGAGAATCTCGTATATACATTTCGTAAAAGGTACTTTGGATGATTTAAAGACTTCGCTCTTTCACACTAATATATCCTGTTATGCTCAGGGAAAAGGAAGCAGCGGGTATAATAGTCCTCGGGAATTCCAAAAGATTCTCGCTCTTCTTATTTTTTCTCTTACTCGGGTCCATTACAAACCTCTTGAAAAGTGAATCATTTCTTACACGGTGATGTGGATGAGCACCAGACACTGGATCGAGAATCTTATCTATGATAAATGTACGCCTATTATTTCAATTCATTGTCCTTTGGTTGAGAAGAAAACAGGATGACGAAATTTGTTAATTCTCTTTTCTAACTAAATTAAAGAGTTTTTTTATCTATTACTTCTAAAGAGCTGAGGAGAATTTGAGTTCGTTTTAACGTCTCTTGAAAACTCAATCATTCCTGACACCGTCGAGCTTATTCAATATCGCTGGGTCGAAACTCTTATCTCTGAAAAATGTATCTATATCTTCAATTTATTGTTTTTCGATTTAGAGAAAAAAGCAGGACATGATATTATCAAAACGAAAACCATTTAAATTTTTAATAAATTAAAAACATTTTTAAAATATAATTTTTTTGATTCTTGTCTCGAATTATTATTAGCAAATTTTATTATTATTTTCGAATAGGGAATTTTCACATGACCGAAAAATTCATTTTCACCCCAAGGACCTAAAATGAAGAAGCGTCCAAAGATCCGTACGTAAATCGCGCGAGGAATCTCACCCAAATATATTTAGTTAAATTTTCGTGATAAATAAATCGTCATCCGCTTTGTGTTGATCGGAGTTTCCGTTTTATTCATAAGGACTACCGAAGTGAAAGAAAACGAAAAAGGTAGATATATAGGAGATGGAGAAGAGGAAAGAAGCTGAGCTGAATTAAGATCCCACAAAACGAAGCGAAGCTCATCTCTCGAGCGCATCGGGTGGCCTCCTGTGGTGCGAAGAAGTAACGCCGTCGCGGCAATCACAGGGAAAGAAAGGAACGAAGCGAGAAAGAGAGAGAGAGAGAGAGGAGAAACGATCAGGTAAGCACAAGGAGCGCGTGTAGTTCGTGTCTTCATCTCTTTAAAGGTGGCGCGTTAGCATTTATTAGCGCTCGTCGGGTTTGAAGGAAGAAAGAGAGGAAAGGAGATCGCGAGCTCGTTTCTCGCTCTGCCCGGTAGAATCTTGAGCTTTTATCCAGCTCTGTATACCCTTGAACATTTATTTGCGTCGAGAGAGAACGAGTGGAAAAAAAGAAGAAATGATTCTTCGCTATTCTTCCGGTACGAAAGAATGTACACGGACCTTTGCTCTCTTTCTCCTCCTCTCAAGAAGGATTCTCGGCTCACCTCGATCCTCCCGCTCGACGATGCAGAAAATTTTTCACGACCGAACGAATCGACAAGTGTATTTACCGCAACGAGCGTACACGAGAAATTTTTAACCCAAATTTGTCCACCTTGAATCCTCTTCAACGTAATTTCAATCTGGATTTTATTTTTCATCATGAGAATACTCAAAATGTTCGTTTTTCGATGTTTAATCTACTCAAAGGATTGCTAATTGGATTTAGACAGAAATCCGAAAATCTTTTTTATTTTTGTTTTTTTTACTCAAATTTCAAATCGGATAATGGTCCATTATTATTATAGTCGAATGCAAATGAATTCTCAAAAATATATGGATCGTCGGGGTCGTAAATTCTAAAATTTTCTCTCGTGCACTTCATTTTGAATCGAAATTTGTCCACCTTGAATCCTCTTCAACGTAATTTCAATCTGGATTTTATTTTTCATCATGAGAATACTCAAAATGTTTGTTTTTCGATGTTTAATCTACTCAAAGGATACCTCATTGGATTTAGACAGAAATCCGAAAATCTTTTTTATTTTTGTTTTTTTTACTCAAATTTCAAATCGCATAATGGTCCATTATTATTTTATAGTCGAATGCAAATGATTTCTCAAAAATAATGGATCGTCGGGGTCGTAAATTCTAATTTTCTCTGCTGCACTTCATTTTGAATCGAAATTTGTCCACTGCACAAATCTTCCTCAACGTAAATTCTATCCGGATTTCACTTTACATTTGTTTTTCAACGTTTAAACTATTCAAGGGATGCCTAATTGGATTTATTTACAATTCAAATATATCCTGTCGTTCTCGTTACGTTTCACCGAAACTGAGTTTTCAAATCGAACACAATGGTCAATTATTCATCGAATACGAATCAATTCTGTTAAAAATTATTGATCTTCCGTATATCAGATCCTCCAACTTTTCGTCCCGGAATTCAACCGGGGTAGGAAAAAAATTTCGTCAAGCTCGCTTTTTCAGCGAGTTTCGTCGTTCCCGAGCGAATTGAATTCCGAATGCGTATAACAAGAAAGGAGTAGAAAAAGAGGGAATGCGGCAAAAAGAGGGAGTGATAGAGAAGAAGAAAGAGAATAAGAAGTAAATTCAGCGGAGGTATCTCAAGGCCTCGTTGGAAATTGTCCAGAGGGATGGAAGATCCTCGAGGAGAGGAAAGTAAAAGAGAGAGAGAGAGAGAAAAGAAGAGTTATACTTATATAGACCAGAAGCGCAAAAAGCAATGGGCATATCTCGAGGACGGAGAAAACGACGCGAGTATACGTTATAGGAAATAAATATACACGTATATCGAGATCCTGAGAGTCACAAGGCCGTATGTGACTCGACTCGAGGATAGAATATCCGACGAACATTCGTAAACCGGTAAATCTCGGGACGAATGTATCGGAGGGCGCAGAAAACCGAGCGCGGCGAAAAAAGGGATTCGGCGAAGATCCAATTAAAATAACCAGTGGTCAGAAAGACGCAAGAGACGCGTCGTTTTTGATTTTTTCTTTTTTATTATTTTGTTTTTTTTTAAGAAAAAAAAATGAAAGTAATGGAAAAAAAGTATAACGAGAGCCCTCGTGGCAATGTGTCGCTCGGTTTTTTCTTCGCGCGCGCCTTTTAATGCGGAACGTCTCGGCAAGAAACGGGACCGAAATGGCCGAAGAAAGGGAAAACAAAGGGCGAGAAACTGGACGAGAGTTAAGCGAATTCTTTGGAATAAATTCTTCTTTTTTTTGTCACTAAAATAAAAGGGGTGACGCGTTAAGGAAGACGTGGACAGATTTGATTTATTTTATTCCATTTACGATGAAACGAACAAAATAATGGATTCAATTTTTTACACTATAATAAACAAATTTAATTTAGATAGAAAAATCATGTTAATCGATAAAAATTTCAATTAATGATTTATCATCCAACGAAGTGTCAAAATATTTTGTCTTAATATTAAAAATTATTTAACAATTGATTAAAATTATAAGAAATATTCTATTGACTTCGAGAGTTGCATTTTCATTTACGAAATTATCGTAATATTCCGTAAATTGGAAAAACGTGACGCGCGAGTATTCTGTCGAGTATATACGGAGGACAAACTGGATAATGGCCGGGTGTGAACGTAATCATGACGGATTAAAGTTAATTAGATTTAGAACGTTTCATATTCCCGGACAAATGGAGGAAGAATAATAAGTCCGAGGGGACGTCGCGAGTGTCCGCGCGAGTTCTCGCTTAATAAATGGTTAATAATTATAATAAAAAGCGATGATTACAGTGATTATGCTCGGAGGAAGGGTGCGAGATCCGCGCTTTTATATCAGAGACTGAATTTTTCCTCCTTCGTTATTTTTTCTCCTGCTCATTTTTTTGTCTCGCTTTTTTCTTCTTCTCCCTTTCCACGCTCGTAAGCGGATTATGTGTACGACGTAAACTCACAATTTCGTATAATTGTCCGGTCGGGGATGCTGTACTTACGAGCTCGCGCGGACTCGAGTTTCCTTCCCTCGCAATCTTCCTCCGTGACTTGCTTCTCCCACTTTGAATACATTAAGCTAAAACTTTTGTCACCTCGCTCCTTTTCCCTCGACGTGTACCGTTCAACGCTCATTAAAGAGAAAAGGAGAAAATAATATACTCGTGACAACCCGGGTGTCGAAAAAAACGCTCGAAAGTTTTTCCTGTCCGTATTTTTTCTTCATTCGAAACGATGCTCGATTACCTCGATGATGCGCCAAGACGTTTTCCAAACCAGCATCATGCAAATTTATCAAAACGAAAAAAATATTCTGGCCAAAAATAGAAATGAACTTTTAAAAGTAAAAATAGACTGTCGATAATTTTCAAAACTTTGAATCATTTATTTATGTTTTTTATAGATTTTTATACCTTCAATATACTTGATTATCATGATGATGCAAATATATAAAAAAAGTGAAAATTCTAAAAATACCTTATCAATTTTTTAGACTGAATTTTACGTATTTACTCATTTTCATATTTTTTGGAATGATTTTTCATATTTTCGATACTCAATTATAAACCTCGATGATTTGTCAAAACGTCTTCCAAACCAATATCGTGCAAATTCATCGAAAAGAAAAAATATTCTCACACCTAAAATAGAGATGAAGTCTAAAAAAAGCAAAAAAGATGTACCGATTTTCTTATACTGAATATAATTTATTTATTTATTTTGATTTTTATAGCTTCTGGAAGGGTTTTTCATATCATCGATGGTATATACACGTACTCGTAATATAATTGACAGAAATTCCTGTTCAACGAGCGTGAAGGAATACGCGCGTGTCGCGAGGCAGTTCGAACGTAGCTCCGGGCGAGAAATATATAGGAATATAGACATATGCACGTGAAATTTATAATGCGTATAGATAAATACGAGCGCCAGGAAAGTTCACGGTTGGAAGGAAGCGAGAGCAGCTTCATGACCGTTCCTCTTGATCCTGAGAGAGCCGAAGGCACTCAGAGACGATATTCCCCTTTAATAGAGACGTACATCACGCATCCTCAGGCATCAACGTACAGCTGAGAATCAACGCTCGTATTACCCTCGACCATCTTTTCGATTGACGCACGACCTAGCCGACACTGATAATTTCTTCGACGCGACATCGTAAATTTTCTCTCCTTTCAACATCGTTTCGATTTTTCAACTAATTTTTTCATATCCAGATCACATATAAAATACAATTTTATATCTATAATTTTCTCATTTTTTAAAAAACTGAATAGGATTTTAGAATTAATAAAAAATTCGTTTCTAATTTGTTTGGCTGATTTTTTTCACTCGAAAAAACGAAACGTAGATTTAAAATTATTTTCATTTTTATTCAGATTTTGTTTTACTACTGTAGCTTCGATGTCGAAACCGTATTGGGAGCGAGATTTACAGATATTAGAAGATACGAAAAAAGGTGAATGAAGAGGCGCCGCTCAATATATCTTGAGGCGCCAGGAGGGTTGAAATTTTCGCCACCTCCTCCGGTGTTTCATTTCGATATATGTATGTGTGTATGTGTATATTTTGTATGTGTGTGTATATAGATATAGTTTTTTCTTGCTCCTGAGCGCTTGAAAAGTATACGCTCTCGCTCTTTCCTCTGTTTCCTATCTTTCCTTCGCTATACCTGCCGCAGGAGATCAGATCTCGAAGATACCATGAGACATACCTGAAATACTCGACAGGACACATCGCGTAAATAAACACATACATAATTCTTCCCAGAGGATCTCAGCATCACCGAAAAATCTCTTTCCATATCGTGCTAAAAGCTTCTGCTTGTTAGAGATCAGTCTTCAAAATTAAATGATCCGAGATCCACGGATTTCGAAACTTTACTGACTTTTCTAGAGCCAATTTACACGTCTCCACATTTTTTCGTCGATTTTTTTCTCCTGGGATTTTTTCGAAGTTTCTTTTTTATTTTCTGGTTCTGAAATTCTTTCTCGTTTTTTTTGAAAATTTATTTTCTTTTTTATTGATGATCGATGAAATTCTTTGCTAATTTTTACGTCGTATAAATCGAGAAATTTACACGTTTGGAAATTTTTTCGTCGATGTTTTTTTTTGAATTTTTTTCTAAAGTTTTTATATTTCTTGTTTTGAAGAATTTTTTTCGTTCTTTATTTATTTTTTTTTCATGTGATTTTATTCTCGAACGGTGATTGATGATATTTTTTGCTATTTTTCTACCTTCCATGCATCGAGACTCTCCTTTCCCGGATTTATCTCAGCTACGACGATCTTCACCCCGTTCGCGAGAATTTAATGCCTCGCGCAGTGACATGTGAAAGAAAACCGTGTTTCTGTCGCTACTACGAGCATTTAAACTGCAAAAATACACGACATTGTGAAATATACGATTCTGTATTATTGAAAAAAAAATGTGGAATAAAATTGCAAAGATCAAAAAGAATCGAGTCGACGTAGCCTTTTGCTGAAAGACTGAAGTTCGTAAAGAAACTTCGATAAAATAATAAATGGGAAAATAAAATTCTTGAACAATCACAAAAAAAATTGTCGTGCAATAAAAAAATGTAAATAATACCAAATTTCGTAATTATAAAAAAATTATAATTTTCCATTTCTTACACAATTGAGCAACTTTATAACTTTATTTCTTAAAATTCCTAAAAAAGGCAAAACGCTCTCCCGACTGACATTCGCCTCCAGCCTTTCTTCAATCTCTCTCTAAATATTTTTCTTTATATTTCCTCTCTCGGTCTCCTCGTTCTTCATCATCTTTATATCCTTCTTCGTAATCCTGTTACTCTTCTCGCGATACGAGTGAACTTTCGTGAAGAAAAAGCTGCGTTTCTCTCTTTCCCTCGCTCACTTTTCTTTCTCTCATTCTTCAGCCTCTCGTTTTTTCGCAAACTCCAAAAGAGAAAGAAAGAAAAATAAAGAGAGAGAAAACTCGAGACTTATCTTTCTGAGTTGACTAACTCGAGGAAGAGTCACGTTTTTCTTTCCTCCGTGAGCCAGTGTCTCAGGTCCTTAACATATCCCCGTAGTCTCTTATATTCGCTGAATCTCTGAAAGAGAGCTAGAGAAGAGTATATTCTCTCGCGCATCTCTCAGAGCAAACTCGCCGTTGCGAGTGTGGATCTCGGTTTGTAGTGAGTGCGGCAGAGTATATTGTTGAATGCGGCTCTCGGTGAGAGACGAGGAGAAAACAAGGGTAAAAGCGAGACGGAACGAGAGGAGACGAAGAGATATGGAAAAGGACCTCAGAGAGGACCCACCTCACGCGCTATCTTCCGATCACACGTCCGAAACGTCAGACCCATGACCTCTCTCACTGTTTTATGTCGGGCTTTCTCGCTTGACCCCCTTTGCTCCTTCCTTCCTTCCCCTTTTTTACCTTTCCTGTCTTTACTCTCTCTTTCTCTTGATGCTCTGCATCTTTCTCTCGCTCTCTTTCACTCTTCAAGTCTTTATGTATATTTATTTCTTCTTTCTCCTCATCGTTCTTCTTTCTCATTCCCCGCCTAGAACTGACTATTCCTCTTCCCTACGTCCGTTCGCAGCTTTCGCATATCCTTCGAGGGAAAAAAAGCGAAGAGGAACGAAAGTACAATTACCAGGCTCTCAAGTGTATTACGTTATTTCGGTCTCTCTTGCGAAACGAGAAGACGAGGAACGGAAGAAGAAGCAATCTCTCCCTGGGTTTCTTTACCGCAACAAGACTTTAACAAGCTGATCGCTATCGCGAGAGGGCACGCGAGATAAGCTCGTCCACGGGGAAGATGAGGACGAGTGTGTGATGGACGAAAACGAGAAATTGCGAAAAATTGGGCAAAAGTATACTTTGAAAAAATTCGATTATAATATTTCATTCGTATGAACTGACAGATTGGGAATTTTAAGAAGTTTCGAGAAAGGAAGTTTTAAGAAATTTTGAAGATTTTACGAAGTTTTGAATAAAACGAGAAATTTTTTAAAAACGAGAAATTGCGAAAAATTGGGCAAAATTACTTTGAAAAACTTCGATTATAATATTTCATTCGTATCAACTACAAGTTGGGAATTTCAAGAAATTTTGAAAAAGGAAAATTTCAAGAAATTTTGAAAAAGGAAAATTTCAAGAAATTTTGAAAAAGGAAAATTTCAAGAAATTTTGAAAAAGAAAAATTTTAAGAAATTTTGAAGATTTTGCGAAGTTTGAAATAAAACGTGAAATTTCTTTAAATTTAATTAATTACATTATTATTATAATAATAATAAATATGTATTTATGAAAGAGTGAATCGACTCTTGTGAAATATGTTGAGAATATAAAAAGTGGAGACAGCTCGAATTTAGAGTATAACGGATCGAGATTTTTCGAAACTTTTCCTAGATGTGAAAATTGATGGAAATTATGAGCAAGTGATGATGAATCTTCGCTTTTGCCCCCGAGCCCCTTCTCATCCTCATCCCTTTCTCTCTATAATTCTGATAATATATATTCCTCTGCACACAGAGAAGACAGAAACTCTCTCAAGAAAATTCCCAGTATATGTGAGTTACAGCCCTGTAATATCGAAGCAATCCTCTCCCTTGTACTATATATTCTTCGTCGATCTCTCGTCGAAGACTTGTACCTTCTGTGACACGATTTATGAGAATATTTGCAAGTATTTATAGACGAGTACGGATTACTGAGAGTTCTGCAACAAAAAAAAAATAAAATAAAAAATAAAATAAATCTCTCATATGCATTTTCTGGCTGCATCTCGAGTGCATTGTTGCACTTTGTTGCATTGCTAATAAATTTGAATGAAGAAACATTCGGTTGATTCTCGTTTACTCGATATTTTGTAAATTGCTTTTGGATGTATCTCGAATGATTTATAGTTATAATTTTTCGTGTAAGAGGGTGTAATCGATTCGAAATAACACGGGATCGGTACAATATCGAAAAGGACCACACCGAGGTACGATTCGTGCCCATGAATTTATTCTCGTGCGCTCCGTTCGATCGGTAATACGTAAAAAAAAGGCTATAAATAAAGGTACAAATATACAATGCAAATATCGAGTTTAACTATGGGCAGGGGAGGTTCGGAAAACATTTCGTTCTCGTTTTTCATTCATTTCTTTTCGAGCAGTCCGTTGGCTATGTAAGGAGACTCTGCGAAAAGGGATCCACGCGCTCCTTTACATGTGTAACCCGTTCAATCGCGAACCAACACACGAACATTCGTTTCTTTTTTTCATTTTCTTTCTTCGTTTTTCGTTTTTTTTTAAATGCGTGTTTATGCCTTGTATAGATATCCAGTTTTGCCAGAAGAGAATCTCCGAGAGATCGAACGAGTGTGTATCCGATTCCTGTCTCTCTCTGTCTTTTTCCTTCCCCTCCTCGCCCAGCACCATTCGAACGTCTCGTCGCGGATTTATCGTCTCCATTCCGCGCACGCCTTGCGGAACAAAGTCAATATATTCGTGCACAAATACGCGCACGTCCACGGAAATTCGAGGATTGGAGCTTCAATTATTTTGAAGATCAAATCTTCTTTTTTTAATTGAGAATAGTTTAATTTTTATGCAATATAAAGTGAAAGATCTCACAATCGAGAAGAAAGTAAAAAATTTTGTAATTAAAATTTTCTTATTTTGTTGAATATGTAAAAATATGCAAAAATATTTCAGGAAATTCTATTGGAATTTGGAGGTTCAATTATTTTGTAGATAATTTTTTTGTTGAACAATATAAAAAATTCAGAATCTTTGAACAAACAAAATCTTTTTGAGATCATTTTTTAAATTTTTATTCCGAATCATAAACTCATTCAATTGCGAAAAGTTTATCTTAAAAAAAAAACAAAAATAAACGTCTGAAAAAATTCATTTTATCTTTTATAAAATATAAAAAATATAGTTTTTTGAAAAAGGTCAGTGATTTTTTCCTTCAACAAAAACATAAAATTTTACATCGATTCGTCGTCTCGATTATGATCAAGAGTTTGCAATTTCCCATTTTCTTTTCTATTATATCCGAACAATAAAATTGCTTCTTAATCATCTTTTGAGAATCATTTTCGTGAATGAATAATAAGAATAAACATGAAATGAAAGGGATGCATGGCAATAGAGATGAGAACAAAGGCTAACGCGGGGATCAGGAGAGGAGAATTTTAGCGTCGATCGAGAATCTTTGTGGGTGGCCGAGAGAGCTACCGAGTTGCAGAATCCTCAGCGATCTCTCGCGTTTCTCCATCTCGCGTTGCAAACACGCTCGCGCATTATACGTCTGTACGTACGTACATTTGCACATATATTTGTTCGTACATTCGTGTATCATTTATCGTTGAAGAAAAAAAAAACAAGAATGAGAGATGGACGACAAAATGGAACAGAGAATAAACTTTTCTCTCTCTCTTTTCTCGTCTCTCCTTTTCTTCTCTCGCGCCACACACGAGCTTGACGTGACAGACTCCGCTGCTCTCCATACGATTTCAAACCTACGTACTTCGCTTGTAATTATCCTGTCAATGTTCAACTCTTTCTCCCTCGTTTCACAGACAGAAAACATCGTGATCCGATACTCCCGACTCTCCATCTTTCTATCTCTCATTATTATACTCCCGGGAGAATGATCTCCGATCGATTGTGAAAACTTATTTGCTCTCGTGCCTTGCGAATAATTCGTACATACGACAAGAGAGCAAATAACGTTGGATTAAAAGATTTTTTTGAACAATTTTCACAATAAAGCATCCTACAATATTTATTTTTTTATTTATTGTTATTTTCTGTGATATAAGAATGATTTGAAAATTTCTAAAACGACAAATTACGACATGTATTTAAAAAACAATTGAGAATGAAATAAAAATCAAATGTTGATTGAAAGTTGAGGAGGAAATCTCGAGTATGATAATTTGGCGAGACAAAGCTTTAATTTTATGTGCAAATCGTTTGACAACGGAGCAAATAACTCGGGATTAACTTTTTGCATTCAGACAATGAAGCCTTTGACAATATTTTCTTTTTATTTATTACTATTATCTGTCTATAATAATTATTTTAAAATTTCTAACGTGACAAATTGCGACATGTATGTAAAAAATGATTGAGAATCAAATGACAGAGATTAAGCTTATTATTTTCATGTACATAAATTGTTTCGAATGACCAGAAATCAAATAACTTTGGATTATAATTTTTTTGATTCCCACAATATTCTACTACGTGTTCTTTTGTTTTATTGTCTCCTGTCTACAACAATGAATCAAAAATATTTAATCCGACAAATTGCAACATATCGTATTTAAACAAAGATTGAGAATAATGGAATAAAAATGAAATGAGGACGATTTAAGGAGGGAATCTCGAGTATGATAATTTGGCGAGACAAAGCTTTTATTTTCATGTATAAATTGTATCGGGTATTCATGCACCGTCTCGATTTTAATTCATCTCTCACTCTCTGTCCCCGGCGTATTTTCTACGGAGACTCGAAACGCCCACCAGCGAAAAAAGAATCTAAAAAAAAAGAATGTACAAAACGTCTACACACACGTATCTGCTCTCGATCTTTTCGCTTTTGCTTTTTCTTTGCTCTTATTCATCTCGAACGTCTCCAGGTGCGTGCTTTTTCTCGCAACAGCATTCTTAACGTGCACGAATGCGCGCGTGCATTTCAAGACCTGTACGTTATTCGTGTAATAAAGCGAAGGATCGCTCGGAGAAGAAACGAATCGTTTTCAGCGCCCTTTTAAAAGTCTCGTAATTTTATGTTATCGTTGCTTGGACCGTCTGCCTCATTGTCGTGGCCCCGGGACATCCGAGCGCGCAAATCGTTCTGCTTTTCCACCTCGAACGGAGCTCAGGATCGCAAAGGCGCGCTCCCGTTCGACCGAACCTGAGAAACGAGCGAAAAAGAGCCTTTTAATAATTTAGAGACTTCCTCTCAATTTTTTCATCTTGTATTTTTTTGTATCAAATTGTATCTTTTTTATAAAAGGATTTGTTATTCTTATTAAACACTAAAATCAAGTAAATAATAGCTTACTCCATAATTTTTCGTTTTCATTTGTTGCGGATGCAATTTTTATTTTTATAATATTCGAATGACGTAAAATATTACATTTAAATATTGGAAATTTATTTTTCTGTTCATTTCTCATGACTATACGAAAATTAAATGAAAAATTCGTGTTTTAATCTTTTCTTTTCATTGTTAAAATTTGTTTGAATTTTATACCATTTCGAAGATGTAAAAAATTTATATTTCTATAATGAATAATCATTTTTCCATGTATTTTCTGTGGCTGTATGCGAGTGACAGAGCTTTTTGTTATTCTCGTCTTCATTTTTTCCCCGCATTTTGAGAGTAAATTTATTAAGATTGCCTCCTCGATCCTCCGACGCAAAATACACATTATTTTCTCTTTCCTCTGCGATTCCTTTCCGCTAATCCATAACGCCACGGATTATATATATTTTCACGGTTCGTCGTGCGCGATTTGGCCCAAGAGAGCCTCGAGTGTGTTGTGACAATCCTGGGATCCTCTCTCGCACTCCCTGGGAAGGAAACTGGCAAAACTCCCTCGTATTTTTTGCGATTAGGCTCGCGGATTATTCTAATTTATGGATTTCCGGAGGCGCCTTTTTATTCTTCTTCCCCATTCATTCAGGTATTTATTAAGTGGATATTTTCATCATCATTATCTCATTGAGTTTGCTCACTTTTTCTACACGAAAAATATTTCACTCCAAAAAAAATTCTTTTTATACGAATATTTTATTTTATTTATTATTTACGTCAGAAAATATTTAGAGTCGTTTTGTTCGAGAGTGCATCTTATACCTGCATATTCGATGCATGTGTGTGCGTGTATCGATCGATAGATCTGTATAGAAGGGTAAAAGGGACGACACATTTCTCTCCTGGCGTCAATAGCGATGTTATCGCGTGTTGGCCTCCTCACGCGTTTTCCCGACGAGCTCCTCCTCATCTTCACTCTCTCTCACTTCGGATCTTTTTAATTAGTCCCGGCTAAGTATAAACGTCGCCTCGTCCTCGTTTCCTTCCACGTCCTCTAGGACGACTCGGGAGAATTCCACGAGGCTTTCCATCTGAAACAACCACTGCAATACATTTTCCTGACAATTTTTAACAAATTTAGATCCAAAAAATTATTTTTCTACTTAATAAAAAAATTTTGTTGCTATAAGTGTTTTATAAGATAGAATAAAAATTATTTTGTAAATATTTTTGAAATAAAATTGAGTTCATTTTACATGGAAAACCCCGTGTAAAATTCTTTCCGGTGACGGACCGCGGAGTGACAAATCTTTAATCTTTCCTCGTAACATAGCGTCAATTTGTTACTCCCCGAGAGCTTTGTCTCCTCGTCGATAGTTTAGGTACATTTCCCTAATGACTAGAACGAATAAAGGGAAAAATAAAAGTAGAACGAATCCGGTGGGAAAAAGATACGAGGAATCCGGGGAGCAGGAATTTCGTAGACTTTGAAAGAAAAAAAAAACTTTCACTCCACCTTCGCATTTCTCGTTTTCTCCCTCCTTCCTTTTTTCGAGCGATTCTTCATTAGCTGGCGTAATTCGATTATCGACGAAATCATCGTATACAGGAATTCCCCAGGCTATTAAAGAGTCGAGAAATTTTCAAGAAACGCCGCGGAATTATCGTGATCTCGTCGGAGTCGCGTTTACTGATTATTTTCTCTATGTATATTTTTTTCCCCTCCTCGCGTTTTTCTCCCTTTTTCATTAAATACCGTCCGCTATTCAAGAGGAGTAATGAGAAAGTCTGGATATAGATATTGCCAGGAAATCTACGAGATTTCAGTCGAATCGGCCATAAATAACGGTACAGCTGTGACACTAATTCCAATTAGCTCGAGCAGGAGGTCTATCCGCTTTTATAATTATAATATCAGTGGACATCTTTCCCGTATTTATGAAGAAAATAAATATGCGAATATGGGCGGAGGAAAAAAGAGAGAGAGAGAGAGAGGAAAAAATAGAGAGAATAAAAAAAGAGAACGAAATAATAAAAAAAAGAAACCGTTCTTCACGATTGAGTTGATTTTCAAGAAATCGTACGAGTGGGATAAATTTAAATACCCTGAACCGGCGTATCCCAAAGATTTGTTGCATTCTGCAGGAATAAGCAATTGCTTATCGTTAATTCGCTGTTTACCTACAGCGAAGCCCGACAGGAAGTTTCTTGCCCGAATTGGCGAAACGAGCCGAGAGAGATAAATTCGAGAAAAATATCGTCGGTTAATATAAAAAGTAATAAAAAATTGTGAATATTAATTGGAACATAAATTTAGAATCGTGACGTATAAAACGAGAGCCTCGCTCTCTATGCCGTTTCCGTACAAAGTATTCTACTACTGATGCCTATACCCCTCGGAAAAATTCTCAGCGGAAATGCAACTCCAGTACTTAAATTAACGCTCAAATGATTATCTACCTTTCAATGAAGCCGGAGTCTACTAACATTAGATAAATATGTGGATGGATAATTTTTCGAGCTCGCGAAAAATAGTTCGTATTATTATAGGCGTTACACTGGACAGAAGGAACTTCAATTTCTCGGTGTACACAGGAAATATATAATATTCAATAAACGTACCATAAATACGGGTATTAGAAGGAATGACGAAGCGATAGGCTTCGTGTGGAATAAGCTCCGTGCAATCTCGATCGAGAAAGAAAAAGAGAGAGAGAGAGAGAGAGGAAGAAAAAAAATCGTGCAGGTCACTCGAAACCTCGAGGGCTTTCCAAGTGTTTGAAAAAAACGTTTCGTGAGCTCGATCAGTTTATATATTTATATATATATACGTATATATTTGTATGTATTATAGTATTATATATTATTTGTGTGTATAGAATAAAAAGATACGTTTTTTGCTCGTTGCGCGGTTAAAAGGCGATCTTCGGGGATGGGAACGTCGAGGCTCGGCCCACGTAACTCTCGAACCACTTAAGCAAGTTAGTCTGAGAGGAAAGAGGATGAAAAAAAAACGTCTTTAATCCTTATCTACGCGTATCGGTCTCGCATATGCAACGCTAAATTGAGTTCGGCAGTACTGGCCAAAGTGACATCACCAAAAAGCCCTCCTTTGCTCTCTCCCTCTATCTCGCTGTTTATTTTTTCTTTTTTCATCCCTTTCCTTTCTATATTTGTCATTTTATTCTTCTCGATTCCTCTCCGTTTTTCACTCAGTCCTCTCTTCTTTTATCGCGAAATAACGGAGATAGAGGAAACCAGAGAGAGGGATCCGATCCAACTTTTCGAGCAAAAACAAAGAAAGCTTATCGAGTCAACCCTCCCAAAAGATTTCGACCTCTCTTTCGATCGGTCTCAGAGCCCAATATTTCTCAATACAAATTATAGCAGAGACTATTTTTTAGACTAATGTGAGAATAATTTATTACTCGAATAATAAATTTGAAAATCGTTATAAAAATGTAGAATAAAATAAAAGTTAATAAGAATATTAATGTGGAATAAATTAAATATTTTTCCTTACTATTTTTTAAAATTTTTTGATAAAATTAACCTAATAAATTGTATTTCAAAATATAGAAGAACTTTAATGAAAATTTTCTTTCACAAGGATTGAAATTTTTTTTGGTATTTTTTTAAATTACGATACAATGAATGAATTAAAAAGTTCCAAATATAAATTCTACAAAAAATATAGAACATAAGATTCGTTTAGAAAAATGTTAATGACAGTTTTGCTCTGAAATAAATGAAATTTTTTTTCCATTTCCTGTCGAAGTGAAATCGCCCGAGTCGAGAAAAAAAAATGAGTGTGAGAAGAATGGCAGGTACTCATTGTCTAGACCTATCCCAAAATAGTGTTTTGTATTCGTCGCGGTTGTTTCTTTTCTCGTTTTCTTGACGATTAGTCACGCGTCGCGAAGTGCTCGCTCGGGTTTGCCCCCTCGAACGGCCATTCGCTACAGAGCGTCAAAAGAAGGAGCTCGTTTTCTCATCTCGAGTCTTTAAAACCTTTCCTGGGATGCGAAGTCGACGCTCCGAGATTCACCGGCGATCGCGAGCGAAGCCGAGAGACACCCGCGAGAGGATTTTTGGCGTTTGACGGATCCGAAAATCTCAAACTTTTGGCCAATGCGGATTCGATACGCCTCCCTGACTTGACTTTTACCAGCTCGTATAATTCCCTCCGAGTTTCGGTATCGAATGAGAGGTGTCAGGAGAAAAAAAGAGAGCGAGATCTGACGTTCGATAAACTACGAGATCTCCGGACCTCCCTGAGTTCTCGCTTGAAAAGGGTCAACCGGAAAAAGAGGTCGATTTTACACCTCGCGGTTCATCCACAAAGAAATGATAGACTCCCCAGGAATGTAGAAAAAAAACTCCTCGTTCACAAAGCCGCTGACTTTTCATTCAAAAAATCACTAAAGCGAGTCCCATTATCTTTTTTTCGAAGAACCGTCGAAAACTCCCTACGATTCAGAAACGAACATGAATGTGTTATTCAATTCTAGGATTTTTTCTTCAAACGTTCATTGAGGTTGAATTTTTTTCGAATTTGTGTATTTTTCGGGAGTTTTTTTTAATATTATAAACTAAGTTATAATTTTTTAAATTTGACTGTAAATTCAAAGTGAATAGGTCTTTTACTTTTAGAATAATCGTACTTTGGAAATCGATATAATAAAGCGTGTTAAAAATGGGAAAGCTGATGGATATTTGAGACTGATGAATAATTTTTAAAAAATTCTGGATTTAAAGAAAAAATTGAGATTCATTCATATATGAAATTCACGATGTATATAGGTTATTGGAGTCTTCTGAGTATCTAGAAATAGGCGGTCTGTCTAATTCTTCTATACGGTTTTGAATCTAAGATTGAAGTGTTAAAGTGAATTTCACACTTGTCTTTTATTGAAGTCTCCTCTTTCGACGGATCATATACGAACGTGTGAAATTCACTTTATTGAGGTACAGGACAACGAACTGTGAAAGTTCATGATAAAAAAATAATAATAAAAATCGAACAAGAGCGTACAAAATATTGTGATAAATTTTACTTCAGTCAAACAAAGTAAATTCATTTTATTTATTCAAAAATAAACGAAAAATGTTTTATATTGTAACGATAGCTAAATTCACATTACAAGTTTTATTTCTTATTGTATGATATTAATAAATAAAATTAAATGAGAGTTCATCGCAGGGTTCTCTTACAATTTTTTCTTTTAAAATTTATAAAATTTTTTTAAATTTTAAGAATAGTTAAATTTACTTTAAAATTTATTTCTTATCGTAGGATATAATTAATTGGATTTTCTGACAGTGTCCTACGAGGGTATATACTTGTCGCGGCGTTCTCTTTCTCATTCGCACACGGTATTCAGCGAGCCGGCGTTTCTCTCTCAGCTCCTCGACGATATCAAGAGGACGGGATCGGTAGTCGTGCATCTTCTTGCTAGATAAGGGGATGATTCATGACTCCGGTGGCAGTTTGAACGGATCGTTTAGCGATTCGATGATGATGAAACTT
The DNA here is from genome assembly GCA_030522605.1 of Cremastinae sp. B BG-2022a. Classification (NCBI taxonomy): domain Eukaryota; kingdom Metazoa; phylum Arthropoda; class Insecta; order Hymenoptera; family Ichneumonidae; species Cremastinae sp. B BG-2022a. Next base: position 23,047 of record JAPYYX010001222.1, on the reverse strand, counting down.
TTCTTGCGTGGCGACGACGCGCCTTTCCTTTTTTTTTTAATTTCTTTTTTTCGATTTCTTTCTCATTCTCTACCGTCATTTTATTTCACTGATCAATTTTACGTTTCCAAACGTGCAATTTATACACCTTGGTTAATTCCTTCTAGTTATCCACTTTATCAATCTCCAAGTACAAGTTTTCGAGCTCGTAGATTGTCTCATTGTTAGTTTCAAAAAAATGCTTATCGCGCTATATTTCTGTCAGAATTTTTTTTTGGCATACCAAAGATCAGAAATCTCTTCTTTAAATATTTACCGAAATAAAACCTGAAGGAAAACATTCATCGGTAACGAAATAATTTTATCAAACGCGCACTTCATATATCTTCGTCATAATTCCTCCTTAATTATTACTCCACCCAATTAATCCGAGTATAAGTTTTTGATGAATTTTTAAACTCATAATACATTACATTATTGTTAGTTTGCAAAAAAAATCTTATTACGTTTTTTCGTCTGAATATTTTTTTCGGCGTATCAAAGATCGGAAACTCGTCCAAATATTTACCGAAATAACGTGACGGAGAACATTTATCGGTAGCGAGAAATTCGCGAGATAACGAGAGAGTTGTCCCGTGGCGAGGAGACGAGGCGCGAATACAAAAGTGGATCGGGAGAGCCGAGAAATTGGTAATTATGAGATTCGCGTACGTGTCTGATAATCGAAAGAGAGCGTGTGCCTCTTCCTCCGTGCGTGTTTCTCATTCGTATGTATGCAAACTCCAGGGAAACGAGATCGGTCTCTCTCCCGCGTGATGAATGTTCTCAGCGCGAAAGATCGACTTCTGGGCGTTCGCGGCCAAAAGCCTCGCCTATATTAACGCCCGTCCGCGTGCGATTTTTACATCTTTCATTCTTTATTTTCTTTTTCTTCGTTTTGACATTTTCCAGCGCACGCGAAACTCCCGGAATATCGAGCTCGCAAGCTCGATCGGAACACGCGCGTGTTACCTCTCGCGCCGGAGCTTAAGAGACTTCGACACGCAGAGACCCGAAAAACGAGCATCAAAAGGAACAAACTCACGCACGCGAGCATGTTTTTTCGGCTAGCCGGCAAAATATTCGATTCTTCCTTTTGGAAATTAAAATGAAATTGTTGAAAAACGTTTCATTGTTCAACAAAAAATATCAACATAAAAAAATATCTCCTATAAATCTGAGAAGACTGAAAAAAAAAATTATTAGATCAAATAAAAATTTCTCTCAAAGAATCTTTGATACAAATTTAAAGTTCTCACAATTCTCTCGTGTTCATTTTTTCCGAGCTGATCGGAAGCTATCTCGAATAAAAAAACTTGATACGTCCGTAATCCAAATTTGAAGAAAAAAAATACTCTCACATTTCTCTCGTGTTGACTTTTTTCCTCACGCATATCGATCGAATAGGAAGCTGTATCCAAAAGGAATAAAAAATTTGATACTTTGGTACAAATTTAAAGAAAAAAAAATACTCTCACAATTCCCCGGCGTTCATTTTTTTCCGCGCGATCGAATAGGAAGCCATCTCCAACCGAGTATATATATTCGTATCAAAACAAGACCGGTTAGGATTATCATTGATTTACAGTTAAAATCTACTGGGTAGTTATTTATGTCCCGAGGACGAGTCCCGCTTTTGAGAGGCGTTCGCAAATTTTTATTTTTCTCTTCATTTTATTTTTCATCTTATTAAGATTTTTTAAAAAAGGAAAAATTGTTTGTATATTGTACCCTTTTTATTGAAAGATATAATCGACGTGTGCGAGACGGTAAAGGTCTCAGGAGAGGAGAAATGAAAAGGACACTCGGCAGGATTCCCCGCGTGTAATCCGCGTGACACACGGACGTCAGGATTATCCGGGGGATTTGTGTCGTACGCTTTGCTCATCCCCGAGGAAAAAGGATAAGAGATTGAAATAAATAGAATTATAAGCGTTAAGATGAGAGGAAAAAATAAGAGAAAACGGGTCGTGGGGCAACACGTGACGTTTATTTATTTTTTTTCGTTTTCTTTTCTCTCAATCAGAGAACTGACTCGGACAGGATACGAGATGAGAATCTCGCGATAAAACACGCGATTCGTGATCCAAACCTTCAATTTTTCTTTCCTACTCTTTATTATTATTTTTGGCTGTTTTTTTTTCGTTAACTTATCTCTGGCATTTTTGGCGAGGAATGTCTCACTAATGTCTTTTTGAACTCTATCCCGAGCCGTTTGTTATCTCGTAGAAATTTCGGCGAGCCAAAATTATCTAATTTTCTGGCCCAAAAAAAGGAAGCGCGGAGAGATTGATGGAAAAGGGTTTCAGGTAGTCAAATAAATTTCGAATAATAAAATAACAACGATAAAACTAGATTTAGATTTTTTTTTCCTAAAACAATTTCGGGAGTCCCAAAAAGACTGTAGTAAGTCCTGATGCTGAAATTGATGGATTTTAGTCACAAAACAAATGAAAAATAAAAGTTACGAAGGGTTTGGATGAGGAAGAACTCGAAAAAAAAATCACGAGGGAAAATATGGAATGTGAGATTTTATTTTTGTTGCGCGATGAGTTTAACAGCGAAGACGAAACGATTTACCAAAATGAGCTCGTGGCGCCTGTGAGATTAAATTTTCTTCACCTTTTATTTCTCTTTCGTCTCTTTCTACCTTTTGTTCGAGACGCGTATAAACAGCTCCTGGAATGGTAGGTGTTACGAGACTCGAGACGTACATCGATTATTCCATCTCTAAAAAAAAAGAAAAAAATTATTTTAGTGACAAAAAAATGCAAAATTAGTTAAAAAATTTTCGGATGAGATTTGAATAAAAACTCCAAAAAATAACCACAAAAAATGAGCTTCAAAGCTTTTATTTTTGTTTGTTGCTGTTATTGTTAATTTTTTGGTGAATGAGTCTGAGAATGAAGACGAAACAATTTACCAATTTACCAAAAAATGGGCAAATTTACCAAAATTAAATTTTCTTCACCTTTTATTTCTCTTTCGTCTCTTTCTACCTTTTGTTCGAGACGCGTATAAACAGCTCCTGGAATGGAAGGTGTTACCAGACTCTAGACGTACATCGATTATTCCATCTCTAAAAAAAAAAATTATGAATTTTAGTAACAAAAAAATGCAAAATTAGTTAAAAAAATTTTCGGATGAGATTTGAATAAAAATCCCAAAAAATAATCACAAGAAAAAAACGAGCTTGAAAGCTTTTATTTTTGTTTGTTGCTGTTATTTTTATTTTTTTTGGACGATGAGTTTGAGAATGAAGACGAAACAATTTACCAAAATGGGCGTAAACTCTCCGGGCGCCTGTGAGATTAAATTTTCTTAACCTTTTATTTTTCTCTCTTTTGTTCGAGACGCGTGAATAAAACGCTCCTGGAAAATACGGTAGGTGTTACAAGAGGCGAGACGCGGCGATCCTCGTGTCTGGCAAGAAAACAGTAGCTCGAATCTATCACGAAAGCGTATTATGTAAATCGGTGCAGCTCAACTTTCCGTCTCTCGCGTTCCTAGCGCGAGCTATCCAAGCCAATAATTTTCATCGATTCGTCAATTTTTAACGCTCAATTTCGAAATTTCGCGATATCTCTTCCATCTTCGAAAAATTTCTCCAAACGTCCCGAAGGCAACGATTTCATTAAACGTTCTTCTAATTATTGTTTTTACTCTCGTATATTTTTATCCCCGGACGCTCTTAAAATATTTTCGAAATCTTATCGCGACGATTAATCCCAAAGTTCCTTTCCATCGACGCCAAATTCGACGTGGGAAATTTTTTTCCCCTGCTATATTTAGTCCCGGGATAAAAAAACTCTCCAAAAGAGCTATCTTAATCTCCCGAGACTGATAATTATAATTATTCAGAGAATAAAATCAGTGAAAGAGTGAAGTCACGAACCCTTTCAACGGATTAAACTCGAAGTTTCCTCTCCGCTTCTTTTTTCGGTCAGAAAAAGAAATAATTTTCGAAAAATTGATGCGCGCGTTTTCGCGTATATACATACATATACATAATGGTTAGTATATAACGGCGCGAGGTTATGGAATAAAGCTCGAGGGCTCTTGAACAGCGAGAAGGTTGCAAATGACTCGCCCATTAGACCTTTCCTTATACACACATAAGCGTGCAGAAAATTTAGTATGTACGATGGACGCCGGGCGTAATGTCATACATTACGGGTTAATGCCAAGGCTTCCGATCGTGCGCATAAATCCCTTGTTCTAACTTGCTCACAATTCCCTTCCTCAAAATAATAATACGCATACAGCCATATTGTGCATAAAATAATTTTTATTTTTACCCTTTTTTAAAAATACGCACCGGCGTATATCCGAGTGAATTCCGATCCCCTCTCGCCTCTATAATTATCATTCGGTATTTTATCGTGGCCGATCATCTAAATTGGAAGCGATAAAATTTGTAGCGAAATATGAGAGGAAAAGTCACTTCTCCGGAGAATCTGCGGGGTGAAAAATGGGAAATAAGATGAATAAAAAAAAAGAGAGGGAAAGGAGAATAAGAAAAAGCGAATATCTCGTACGCAGATCTGAAAAGATCGTTCTCCGTGAGCCCGGTGGGCAAGCGATGGGATATTAGCGATCATAATTACCTTCATGTGCGAGAAAAGTAAATGAATAATTACCGTGTCTCAGTCCTGCCGCCGTCAATCTTTCACGTCGTGTCTCCACTTCCATCTATATTCATACCTGTGTACATTTATTACCAGGGTAAAAAAGTGTCAGCGATGAGCTCCGGGCGACGTAATGCTTTGGTTAACTGTCTCTAATCGAAATAACAAGTGACTGCTCGTATGAGAAAATCTATAATTAAACGCACTTTGCACACCTTTGGAACAACATTTTACATTTATATATCTATGTGTAATGAAATATATACCTCAGGAAAAAATTTAAATCAAGAATATTAATTTATGTATTAAAAATAAATTAAACCGAAATAAGAAATCGTTTTTTTAAACTAGATTCGTTTTATTTTATCAAATGACGTCTTAGTTTATGTTGTTACAAATTTCTCAACACGTAGATTCGAAACAACTAAAAATTGCACAAGTAAATTCATTTTTGTTATTTCAGTAAAAAGTTAATTATTTTCTTGTTAAAAATTTGCATATAAATAAATTAAACTGAAAAAAGTGTTTAATCTATTGACGTCTTATTTTATATTCTTAGAAATTGGTAAATATTAGAAAAAACTGGAAATTCGAAACGTAAATTTAATTAGTTTTTAAAATAAGGATTAAATTTTAAGGTTTTTATTATTTTAATAACGTTGTGAATTTTTTTTACATTTTTTGAATATCGTCTGAAATAATCTCATTAAAATCGTGAGATAATTTGCCGAATAGGGATAAATATGAAGACTTCAAGAATTTTGCATAATAAGTCGGTCAGATTGAAGACAGCCGTTTAATGCTCGTATATGTAAAATAAGAGTGGACGGTACACAGAGGAAATCTTCATCTTTTGAGAGCATTTTACCCTTGGAAATAATATCTTGATCCCACACCGACGAGGTCCCGTACACGTAGACGGACGGGAAGACGTTTTGCAGATGTGAGCTTTGGCCTTCGGGCTAGAAACTTCTCCGGTGTTGAAATGAAACAAAACATCGAATTACGAGTAAAAAAAGACGAGCAAACAAAAAAGGGGAAAAACATTTTTTAAATCGCCGAAGGGCAGAGTTGAGGAAAAAAAAAATGGAAAAATGAGGAAGGGAAAAAAGCTCGACGGATCGGAAGATTCGCGAGAGAGCTCGATTTCTTTTCTTTTTTTATTTTCTTTTCTTTTTCACCGAGTCTTTTTTTTACTCAGCGCCAAAACGCGAATTATTATTTTTGCGGTTCTCACGTTCGTCAGGACACCCAGTAGATTATCTCACCCGGTGAGAGTTTTTCGGGACGTGTGGAAGAGAACGTCCGCGAGGAGATGCATTCCAATGCAAATAACTCGCCCCGGGTCCCCGTGTAATCGTTGCAATTTCATGCTTCTCAGAAATCGCGATTCTCTCCCTCTCTTTTCTCGTCGACTTTTTGTTTCCACGTCGTTTCCTTTTTTCTGCATTCACGTGTGCAGTTTTTGCGAAGTTTTTACCGAATTTTTATAAATTTTTATCATTTAAATAAAGGGAAAAGATAAATTTTGTATTATCATTAGGAGATGAATAAAAACGATTTTATTACTAGATATCTAAGTGTAATTTTTGCATGCAATTGTTTATTTAATTTAATTTGTTTTCACTCATTAATTTTTTGATTCCACGTCACACATACGGAAAATTTTTAAATGTTTTTTAAAAATTTATTTAGTATATAATTATATAGTTGCAATTGTTCAAATGTTTCGTTTGTTTGATGAAAAATCTTTTTTTTAAAGGGTGGTCGGTGCAGTGGTCGTCGGGGCGGCAGTCTGCAGCCGAATCCCCGGTCTCGCAAAGAGTCAACGCGAACAGTGCAGAAAAGCGCCGCACGCAATGCCGGCTGTTGGGGAGGGTGCCGAGCTCGGTTTGCGCGAGTGCAGACACCAGTTCAGGCATCATCGATGGAATTGCTCTCACGTCGCGAACGATCAAGTTTTCGGACACGTCGTCGTTGTAGGTGAGTTTGAAAAATTTTTTGCACATTCAAAAACTTATCTTGAAAAACAATTTTCCTCGATTTTTAAAAGCAAAGGAATATTTTTCATTTTCCAAACTTATACCAAAAATATCCATGACACATTCCTAGCTTAAAAAATGATTTTATCTCCCTAAAAATACATTTTTTACATTTTTACATAGCTTAAAAAAATCGAAAAATATTTCCTCCACTTTTCGAACTGAAGAAATTTTCAAAGATCGAAAAAAATGTTTGCACGCTTCGTTATAAGGCGATCTGGGAAGATCGAAGATTTTTTCTTTTTCCTCCTCTAAGCGCGTTAGATTCTCGTAAGGTTCCCAAGAATTATTACCGGTCGAGGATTTTTTGCTCTTTTTTCCGAAGAAAAAGGAGAAAGGAAAGTGTATTCTCGAAACGCTTATTAAATCGCCATAGCTTTTTTTTTACGCTCGTGCATACATCTTTTTGGAGAATATATCCTCGGATTAAAATTTCTGAAGATAAATTACCAGGGGGCGAAGCTCCCCGTGGCTTTGGAAAAAATCTTTTCGTCACGCGGGTGCAACGATGCACTTTTCGAAATCGTTCTCTCTCTCGCTCGTCTCCGCCCCGTTCGCCACCTCTCACGATCTTTTTCTCGTAACGGTATTATACGGAGGCACGCCTAATTTAACTTTCGTCTCACCTGAAAATCCTTGATGCCCTTTCGACACTTTGTAGCATCTTATTTCTTTTCAATAACGAAAATATAAACGAGAGCTCTCCAAGTCCAACCCTAAAACTTTGAAACGTCTTATTATTATTTTCGTTTCCGTTTTATTTTTGTTTTCTGTTTGCCATTCACAGTTTAAAATTAGGAAGACAATTATTGTTTTAGTTTTTTTCATTTCAATCAGAAAATATTTTAATAACAAGTGAAAATATTTATTAAATATTTTTATGATTTTTCGAATAAAATCCAACACTGAAACTTGAAACATTTTATTTTATGTCTTTTCTTTATCCCTCTTTTATTCTTGTTTTTTAAATTAAATGTAAAAACTCATAACCATATTTTAATTGTATAAAATCTTATATTCAATTAGAAAAGATTTTTATTATAGAAAAAAAAGTGCAAGGTGAAAATATTTAATAAATATTTGGAATTTCCTTTACGTCGTCATCAGGAGTTTCGAATAAAAGAGGACGAAAGTCCGGTTTCTCGTGTTACCGTTTTGTACGCGCTTCCTCGGGAGCTCGAAAAGGATCGCATAATAAGCGCATAATAAACTTATGCTCGACACGTGAGAATTCTCTCGTTTCGTTCTCTCTCTTTCTCTATCTTTCTTTTTATTTTTTCTCTTTTATATCGTCTCGTCTCATAGCATGGGAGAACATCAGCAACAAATTCTCAACTCGTTCCCTTCGACTTGCCGAAGTCAAGAGGCCATTCGGCTGTTACGATTCACGCTGCGAATGACAAGATGATCCCATAGTCTGGGAAAAGAGTCGAATATAGAAACACACCGATTATTTTCACACCCACGTGGTCTTCGATCGAGATTTCGTTCCTTTGATTTTTCACTGGAGTCCTAGAATCAATTTTATCGTAGATTTGCCAAGCATTGTGAACGAAAGAAATTTATGATAAAATCTTCAATAAGTGTCAATCAAAAATTAAAATTGTCAAAAGTAATTGTCAGAAATTGAAAAAAATTTGTTTTTTGATTTCTCGGCGATTTGTTACGTAATTTTTGTGACTTTTTTATTATTTTATTTATAAATTTATTTATAAAATCATTAATTTCAACAAAATTTATTAAAAAACTGAATTAGTGCCTTCAGTTTCAAATCATTTGAAAGCAGAAATCAAAGTTTCAGAATTTTCAATTTTCTTAAAATTGGTATTGAAGTTTTAAAAAGTGTTCAAAATCAATTTTTTGACTTCTATAAATATCATTTTAGAACACAAAAATAATTTTAAAAAACTTTTTCGACACTTTCAATTTTTTTCTTCATACAAAAAACAACATAACCCCAAACGTCAGATTTCGATACAGAAGTGAAATCCGCTCCTGCAAATCATTTCAATGCACCAAGGAAAGAAAAATGTTACTGACAGAAGAAAATAATAAAGTACAGAGACATTCGAGCCTGGGATCTGTCAGAGGAAGTGTGTACCGAGTCGAAAACTAAATAAATAAATTAAATAAATAAAAATAAAGAGGGAGGTTAAATTAATACACGCATGAATATAAATACAAGAGAAGCCGCGACGTAATAAAAAGAAAGGAGGAGACGAAATAGAGATGAAAAAAAAAATGGAAAAAGAGCCGAAGAATAATAAAAGTTGGTAAGAAAGAAAAGAAGGAAAAATGAAGTATAAATAACGCTTATAAGCGAAGGGGCAGTTCGGTTTCGCTAACTTAATTAGTGAAATTAACGGGGCCGCTCGACATGTCGGAGCTAAGTGCGTCGATATACCATGCACTCTTTATTCCACATATATTTACGTACATTAAACTCATACAGATATTTATATACGGGAGCTCAAATAAAAAATAAAAAATCTCATATATCGTGTACTCGAATTCGTTCTACATATACATTTTTCTCTCTTTTGCCATTTTTTTTCACATCAGAAACAGGCCACACTGTAATATGCAGTTGCACGTAAATCGCTCACATTATAAACCGTGCACACACTCGCATTATTTTCTCGACGCGTATTTATTTATCTACATTCCCATAGAGGCAATCTCGAGGACGTCAGACCAAATTAAATGCATGATTAACGCAGACTTCTTTATATTTCTTTCTCTCATTTGCGGCCTTCTGTGAATCTTAATCCGACGAAACGTCATTTTTCCAATTTACTCATATTTTTAATATTTTAATTTTTTTTTTTCATTGTTTTGAGGATTATTCCGTATGGAATTCACAAAACGATTTTTTATCAAACGATCGACGGTATAAATATTATTAAATTTTTGTATCAAATTGCTAAATTCTGTTTAAAAAAATTCCAGCAAAAATTCAAGCGCGATTGAAGATATAGAAATATATTTGTAAATGTTTCTTCGTATCTCGATGATTCACGGAATAAATTAGAATAACTCGTCGAGATTTCCGATCGCGTCAGGAATATCTTTTCGCGAACGAAGAGAGCGAGAAAATAAATATTTTGTGGGCCGCGTGGGCGAGGAATGCGCCTAATCGTTTCAATTAATTAGGATAATTAAGAGAGCCATTATTTCGGCTCGTGTGTGAATTCGCTCATGTACAATCTTTCCCCAGCATCGATTCGATGATATTTCTCTATACGCGCTGATTTTTTATATGTCGGTGTAGTCAAATTAGTCGGAGCGATTTCAATTTGAAACGATCGAAAGTTTCAACCATTCTGGCAAATATATCCTATACACAGTGTACACACGCATTTATATTAATACTTATTAATTCAATAGCTTCTCGATCGCGCATTTAATTAACGGTTATCTCTTGATAGAAACTTTATAGAAAGTCGACGTAAACGTTCCACCGTTTTTCCTGATTAATAGATTCTTTTTTCTTCAATTATTTCTCGTGACGAAATAATAACAGGAATTTGAAAAATATTTTACAAGGGACAACAAGATTCAAACGAATCGAAACAAATTTTTTAACGATTTAATCCTCACTTTTATCACACAATTTTTATTTTTTCTAATAAATTTGTTTTCTTCAATTTTCATGACGAAATAATAACAGGAATTCGAAAAATATTTAACGAGAATCAAGATTCAAATGAATCGATACAATTTTTTTTGGATTTAATCCTCACGATATAATTTTTGTATTTTTCATCACAATCCTCGCGAGCTCATAAATAATCAAGAATTTAAAACGACGCATGATAAATTCACCGAGACCAGCTTCGTTAATCTTTGATCCTGACGGCAATGATAAGAAAAGAATCTAATCGGATTATCGATAGTATATACACGCAGAGGTCTCGATTCTTGAATAAAAGTAGTAAATCGAGAACGAATTTCAGGGTTTATTGCGAAAGGCGTAAAAAAGTCGCGAGATCGAAGCTCTTGGATCTTTCTCATGAAACCTTTCGTCGTTCTTTTTTTTCTCCTGCGTGAAAGTATTAAAATCTACAGAGACAACAATCTTACGGCCGGAGACATTTGTCGCTCCGATAAGTGAACCGAAAAGCGAAAAAGCGAAAAGTACGCGTGTCCGAGATACGCGTGGCTCTTTCTCCCCCTACCAGCGATGAATCGGGAGGATCCTCTTTATCGTCGGGAGAAAAACGAGTTGTAATGAAACACAGGTTGTGTGCGTGTAATCTCTCCGCCTGCTCGCGCGAACGATGAGAGAGAGAACTCGTACGCGATATATCCTATGAATATTCAACGCTGAGCGTTCACTGACGTGACTTTTATCCCCGAGTCCATTTTATACACGCGACATAATATTCGGTATTCCGCTCCTCGCCGATATAAATTCGCGCCGGAGTACCGGTGAGAAAAAAAAGTACGAAAAAAAAAAATTGAAAATTTTTTTAAAAAAGAAACAAAAGATGCAAAAAAAATCGGTATGAAAAAATGCAAGAGAATAAATATAATGAAAAAGGAGGCGAAGAAATGACGCTCTGTAAAATACGATTCGAGAGACGTCGACCAATCATACGAGAAATTCCACTTTACATAAACACGCGAGACACACGCAAGTATTTCGTCCCTTCGGAGTTGCACGTACGAGGATCGAATGTGTGTCGAGGAACACCTCGAAGAAGTGGATAATTGTATCGGGAAGAGGTGCCAGAATGTCCCTTCACGCCGATCTGTCTCTGTCGACTTTATCTCCGCGCTAATTTGTTCGAGACCCGCGCACACGAACAAATAAAATAATAAAAACAAAAAGGGGAGAGGATTCAAAATAAAGGAGCGGGATATAAATTCTTTATTATGCGCGTGTGATGATTTTTGAAGAAGAAAATAGCGACGAATCAGCAACAAACTGTGTCAAGATGTATATCGAGATTTCGTTTCGAAGTTGTTGAAAGTCCAGGAGAATTTTCGGGAGATGTCCCGGGATCATTATACGGCAAATTTTTGATTAAGATCTATGTGGGAGATTTTTTTTTTGAACCCAGGATCTGCACGATTAGTCCAAAGACCCTCAGAGGAGATTGAATCTACCTCGTAATTTCGACGATATAAATTAATAAAGCTTTTCGGTGTTTTAGAGACACGCAAATTTTGACGAGACTCGAGTATTTGAGTTTTTTACATTCTAAATTTGTTCTCTCGAAATCTTGGATTTTTATTTTATTTTTTTTCAGATTCGGAATCTCGAGACTTTCCTTGGATTCTTTTTTGTGGTTTTACAATTCAACTGGTCCCCTGAGGATGAAACTTTGTATTTTCTCGAATACGGAGATCGCCATTTACGTCAATGAGAACATTTTTTTAAAAGGATCGCGTCCGCGCGATTAGTCTCGACACATTTTCTGACGAGATTGAATCTCCTTCGTGATTTTGACGATATAAATTAATAAATCTTCTCAGTATTTTACAATTAAGCGGCACACGAAATTAGATTCGTGTGTTTCAGTTTTTTGCATCCTAAATTTGGTCTCTCAAAACGATCTTCAATTTTTTTTTAGATTCAGAATCTCACAACTTTTCAGTTCTAATTTTGAGTTGATATTTTTGTGTCCAGCGAATTTGAGGTGATGATTAACTCGCACGAGTGCAAGAGGGAAAGATGCAAAACGGATTTGCTATTTTTTCAGAGATTTTTGATATTGTAGAAAAAAGAAGATAACATTGTGCTTTGATAGGAAGAGGACAGCATGGTTCTTTTTTTTCTTCGCAAATTATTTATTTTCAGACACAATAGCAAAGTTCGATTTCGCACGATCACTTTAATTGGTTTTTTGCTATCTTTGAATATTTTTGGCCCCTGAGAATGAAACTTTGTATTTTCACAAATTTTAAGATTGACATTGACATTCAGAAAAAAGAGAGAGAGAAATTATTACTCAGACTTTCGCCGGGTTATAATATCAGCGTTGAGAAGTTTCCTATCCGTCATGAATAAAGAGACGGTGAAATCTGTGGAAAACTTTTGAGTTATCGGTGTATATCCTGTCGTGAATAAGTTACGCGCTCTTTATCCCCTTTTTTCGCTCGAAACGACTGTCGTTGGAAAAAAATTCAGAAAAAGAAACAAAAAACGAAAAAAAAACGAAGAATGCCAGAGGCTCTCTTATATTCGCGCATTCTACCGGCTCGAAACTTCCTTACGAAGATTCCTCTGCGTCGTCATACACGTGAACGAGGATTGAGTTATAGCGCCAAGGGGATTCTCGATTGCGACCGGTAGCCTCTCAATCCCCAGAGGGCATTTCTTTTCGTCGCATATAAGAAGATTCTCTCCCGAAGAGCGATTTTGCTTCATAATTCCCGAGACGAGCGCAGAGCGCGCTTCGTGTCGTCGCATAAAGAAATTACGTTGTAGTTAATAAATTAATACATCGGATGAAACTTATCGGCATGATCCCTTCGGGCTCTCGTCTCTCTTTTATCCATAAAATATAGACTTCGGAGAGATTAACAATTTTTAATCCAGTGCAGGAATAATATTAAAAAATCGAGATATCATTTTTATACTCGAAAGTCAATAAAAAAGACATTTAAAATTTTTTTTTTTAATAACGCAGAATAAAAAAACATTCGCGATTTTTTTATGAGTTCGAAATTCTTAATAACAAAGATCTTGGAAAATAAAAATTAATGTTTGATGTGATGAAATTCAATTACAAAAAAAAAAAATTAAATGTCAAATATTTATTTATGTTTCATACATTTTGATTTTATTTCTGCCAAATAAAATAATAAAACTATATTCGTCTTTTGTTTTTTTTTTGTTTTCGAATTTTCGCGAGATCGAAATTCTCGGGCGTATTTCTCGCGGGGCCACACAAACGCAGTTGTGTATACGCGGCCGGACAAGGAAGGTTGTAAACGAGTTAAGGTCGTAGATCTTGATAGTAGGCTTATAAGCGCGTGAACGAGACAACCCCCTGCCGATACCTGCGCGTAGGCTTTCCATTCCGTCCCGGAGAATCTCACTCCTTTCCAGCACCGATATAACACGTGTTAAGCCACCGCTTTCTTATACTTATATTCCTAAGAATAAATGTACACAATTGCGAGCTGTCGCCGTTTCGTGTATTCGCTCTGTACTCTTATCCTACACGAGTTCTTCCTATCTTCGATGCATTTTTCCTCGCGGTCCGTTCGCACCTGTCTCGTCCACACGCAGGTGACGAAAAATCGTCCAATAAAATCTAATCGTTTCGCAAATTATTTACAAAGAATAATTAAAACCCTCTTCATTATCTTTTCATAATTTTTAATTACAGGCTGAATCGTTTATTGATATTTAATTATCACGAGAATTAATTTCCGAATTCATTTATTGGAATTTAAATTATTTAAAAATTATTTTCTTATATCGAAACTTTTAAAATTTGCTTTCGTATTCCACATCTGGCTCGTCCATACGGAATTAACGAAGTATCGTTCAATAAAATTATTTTAAATAATTAAAATCCTTTTAATTATTTTTCGTTTTAATTTTAATTATCACCTGAATCGTTCATTACTATTTAATTATCACACGAATTACTTCAAAATAATATAAATTCAAAATGTGTCAATCTCACTGACTTTTCTTCTTGGTAATGTTAATTAATTGCGAAATATCTGTTTTTATCGAAATTCCAAATTCGCCATTATTGCACTGTAAAAAAAACGTTCAATTGCTTAATGAAGACGATGAAACGTGAACGACGATTCCGATCGAGGCTCGAGAGGTCTCTACAAGGAAAAAAGTGGAGGGATAAAAAAAGGGACACGATCGTTCTCGGAGTTGCGGGATGAGCAAGCGAATTCGAAGAAATCGATTTTGCGATGCATGATCTCGCATCGTTAACAGGAGAGCTGCTCGATACAATATAAAAATAAAAGGGAATTAAAGAAGAGAATGAAAAAAAAATATAAAAAATAAATAAAAACAAAACGAAAATCGAGGAGAGTAAAAAAGCGAGATGGAAAAACTTTCGACCTTGCGAGCCCGAAAAAGATTCGTATGCAAATTCAACGAGGCTCCTTCAACTCCGATACTAATGCCAAGTGGATCCGCGAGGAGTGTCTTAATTATAGTAATTGGTTAATTGTCTCGACGATGTGTACTCGAGAAAAAAAAAGAATCAAATGACGCGAGAGGAAAAAAAAATTTCGATCTTGTATACACGTGCAGTCGTGGCTATTTTTATTTTAAATCGTTTCTCTCGCTATTGATTTATAATCTCGCCCGAGACAATGAGTCGAACTCCTGGATCCGGATCGCTATAATTAGCTCTGAAAAATTCCTCCGAGGTTATTCAACGTTTTTCGCGTATCTTTTTATTCGCGATGAAAAATACTCGAACGCGATCCGTTATGAAGTGCACTATCGATTACTGTAATTTTTGATCGATTATTGACAGTACAATCGAGGAAAAAAATGAAGTACACGCTCTCGAGGAGACGGATAAGTCGACAGTGAGTTTTTTCCTCTCTCATCATGTCAGCTCAGCTTCTTTCAACTTCGAATGGGCGAGACGCGAAGAATATGCTCACACCCACGACGATGACCTGTATACGCTTGAGAGGATAAAGAAGTACAAAGATGAATGGACGATGCACGATGAATAATGAAAAGAAAAAACTTTTCGCGCAATCCTTCACAAAATAAATCTAAAAAAAATTCTAATAATCGATTTTTGATCGCATCGCATTTTCGATTTTATTTTATCAATTCTTATTTTTTACTCCAGAGAGTAAACTGAAATCAATCTCTTCGCGTTTTCAACGAATCTGTTAGACAGCTGTTATTTCGTAGATTTCGCGAAAGATTGGACGATGAATAATGAAAAGAAAAAACTTTTCGCGCAATCCGTCACAAAAAAAATAAAAAATCCTAATCGATTTTTTATCGCATCGCATTTTCGATTTTATTTTATCAATTCTTATATTTTTTACTCCAGAGAGTGTCGAAACTGAAATCAATCTCTTCAGATTTTCAACGAATCTGTTAGACAGCTGTTATTTCGTAGATTTCGCGAAAGATTGAATGAGCGATTATGCTCCTCTCGCGTTCGCCTGGGAGCGCCAGGCTACCGAACTGTCATTTAATTTGATTTACAGTAAGCCTAAGGGTTATTAATTACTACATCGTCCGAGCCCTCTCTCACTCCCCCCGTAGCAGCGATGTACGCACCGACACTCGTTCCTCACTCGATCGTTGCGCGCGGGGATCGTTGCAGAGCGCGTCTCTCGTTAAGGAGCTCTCGCGCGAGAGGGCCTGCGCTTCGGAGCCTACGGGCATCCTCGCTGATGAGCCGGAGGTTTCTTACGAGCGATGCAATTCCGTTCGCGTATAAGCGCTCTCAACACGAGAAAATTAATTCTTTTACTGAGAATATACGTACACAACAAAGTTTAAATATCTACGAACGCGAAATTTCTTTTCTATCTCTCTCTCTTTCGTTCCCGTCGTTAATATCGTCATACGTAACCCGCCTCCTCTCTCAGTAGCCAACACGAGCTTTTATACTGTCATATTCATAAAAGTATTACACAGTTTATAAAACGAGAATCCTAGCTACATTCTCCGTAGGGATATTAACGATAAATCAGTCAGTAGAAGAAAAAAAAACGACCGAATCGTAAACACAGGAGTGTTTAGTTATTTATTATTCTCGTTAAAAAAAAAGTGAATTTTTAATTGGAATTTATTGTGAAAAGTATATTTATGGAGAAATCAACAGATGACACTTTGAATTTAATTATTGAATTTTTAATTATTCGCGTCATCTGTTCGTGTCGTTGAAAATGGAATTATCGAGCCGAGTAATTTATTGTTCTTATTTAAAAAATTGAGGACAGAATATTTGTGATTTTTTTAAGTATGAATCGAAGTCACCAGATGACACTCTGAATTTAATTCTGAATCCTAAATAGTCAAATGTATATTTTTTGTATTTGTTTGTTTTTTGTCATCGAAGAGGAAATCGTAACTATTAATTTCCGCGATCGTAACATATCGTACCCGGACATGTAATCGTTGATTTATTTATTGATTCGGTAATAATTGAAAAAAAAGAGCTATTGAAATTATCCGGGATAATTATCATGCGACATAAACGAGTGAAACTTTGATTTCGCGTTCGAATCTCTCCCGTCTCGTCCTTTCTCTTTTTGCTGACGTTCTATCCAGCCGCTCTTCGATACACACGATGTCATTCTTTTTTGCCCGTTCAATACGTACAACCTCAGAGCTCTCGCGGTTAATGGCGATCGGACAAATGGTCCCACACCGGGGACACTTAATTATTGCCGTGGTTATTGCTGCTCGTTACTCACACCTCGATCCTACCCGGGCTCAAATTTATCGCAAGAAAGAAACACGGTAGCAGATGCACGATCTCGTACACCGCTCTCATTTTCTTTTTTTTCCCTTCGTTTTCTTATCGTGACTCGTATACAGTGTAAGACCCATCAATGCCCAATTTTTCAATCTCATATCATAAAAAAGAGTGCATTCGTAAAACATAAAATAACATTTTGTTCTTCTTTCGACGTATGATTCGACATAAACTTTAATTGAAATCGAGAAAAATATATAGATTTCAATTTAACGAGCTCGTTAAAATACTTATTGAGACTTTTCGATTAATTTTCGGTTTTTTTGTTCAAATCAGAAAAAAATTAGAAATGTAAATTTCAGAAGAAAAGTAAAATTATTGTAAGAAAAAAAACGAAAATTTACATATTTTTAAAAAGTCGATCAAATTTGACAATTTCTCCAATATCAAGTATAAATCATTCCAATTTTTATTGGAATGATTTAAATTGTTCACTCACATCGTTTTCCACTTATTAATAAAGCAAAATAATCATTAAAAAAGTTGCACAAAAAATTGCTCATTTCTATTTTTTTTATATATATTTAAAAAAATAATTTGTTTTCTTTTTGTACCTCAAAACATAATTTACACTATGTATACGGTTAATTCTTTCGATTCGATTCTCTTGTGATTTTCTCGGTCATACGCCCTTGCGCCGATACTCTCGTTAGTCACGAGATACGTGTGATTAATTCGAATCAATATTTCACGGCGCAATATTGAGCTCGTTTTGCCGATGACGAGGGTGACCGCACACGTGAGATGTACGAGATCTCGGTTAAATATATCGAATTACCCAGCGCGCAGACGAATATTATATCGGATTATAACCGATTAGAATCCTTTTTTTAAATCAAGATTCAACGTGATGCAATAAAGTGCAATAACGATACAAAAAATCGAGGGCAATGAGGACAAGAAAACGCATTAAAAAAATTTTTAATTTTAACATCCGAGGATTTTTTCACCCAAAAAAAAATTCTTTTTCTTATCGACTTTATTGCCTAATGAATGTTATTTTTCACGAGGTATATCGATCGACCGAACTATCAAGATCGCTCTCGAGATTTGTCTCCGAGGGTATAAATTTCTTTGGTAAAAATCGTCTAGTTTCCTATCCAACGACAGAGATACGAGTTTCGTTCTTAAACGACTGTAATTACCTTCGTTTCTTCTATGTATACCCGCGATAAAATTTCCCTCCCGTGTGGCCCGAAAGAAATTATATCGTTCACCTGTGTGATTCAGTTGTCGTTTAATAGTTCTCCATTTACCTGAATTTGTCGTAAATTCATTTTACATTCGGAAACTCAGGCTCGTATATTGCAATCAGGTACATAACCAGAAGTAATAATTTGAGAAAAAGAAAAATAATATCCGAAGAGAGAAATAAACATACCGAAAATAAAAATAAATAAAAACCAAAGAACGGAAATGAGACTCGTCCGGTTTTGAATATATTTCTAACAAGAATAAACATAATTTTTTTACCGAACTCAAAGCGCAATCTCATCGTAGGAAATGTTTATTTATTTTTTATTCTGCAAAAGGGCGTAACCGATATAAATGACGAACAAATGTGGGCTAAGACGTTTTGCTACCGTAAAATATATTTACATTCGAAAATAATAATAACAAATAATAATCATGATAATAATAATAATAATAATGGTGATAATAATACACAAGTATCGGCTGAACAGTTCGCATTTATTTTCGCATCCAACTGCCCACGATCATCGGATGCACTTAACTTTTTGTCGTCGGTGGAGGGAAGAGGGAAGAACGAGTCGTAAACGCGCTCGCGCTCTCTTCTGCTCCGGAGCGCCTCATCTTGAAAATTTAAATGCGAGATAACTCGGGAATATCTTACTCGAGCTTTCTTCGTCAATAATGTAAGCCGATGGAAAAACAATCTGTTATGGTGCTCGATATACGTTGAGAGAGAAGAGAAAAAAAGAATTTAACAAGACACTAAACGTATTCCATAAATTCGTGAAAGATCGAGTTACGCGATTCAAAATCTTTTTTTCTTTTTTTTTGGTACGTACATATATACAATACAGAATTAAATTAAAACCAAAGTCATTCGAGATATTCGCGAACAGAGAAAAAAGCGTCGAGGAAAAAGAGAGAAAAAATTCTTCCGGCTTTTACGGTCAAGTTAAATGAACTTTTTTTAAATTCAATACTCTCTTAAATTTATTCGCTCTCGGTCGCTTATTTTTTTTTTTACTCAGCACCTCCGAGAAAGTGTAACTCTGGTGAAATATACGAGGACGAGAATCGTAGGGATCATGTTTCTGGTTGCTCAATCCAGGGATCCTCGAAAGAGAGCGAGGAAAAAAGAAATTAGCGAGAGAAAGAGAGAGGGAGAGAGAAATTCGCACCAAGGCGCATTTCGCGTTCATTTGAATGTGAAAATGTGCAGTCATCCACCTTGCCCAAGTACTTTTATCGTCGTAAAAATCAACGATTATGCGGATCGTGAAGAATCAATGTCGTCGTGCCAATTAGCGAGACGACTTGATTAACGACGTGCCCCTTGGCTCGTTCCTTTTTTCTCTCTCTCTTATTTTTTTCTTCACTCATTTTTTCACCTCATCGCGTTTCCCTTGCGTCATCGACGTGACGTCACTCCGGTTAATCCTGATTTACAAGTTTCTCGTCAAAAGGGCGAATAAATAATTATTATTTCCGACAAATTAACGCGGATCCCTGAGAATTTGCAGAAAACGCAAAGTTTTTTTTTTTTCCTCGACGGCTCTTATAATAAATCATTATAATTGATTCTCTCAATGCTGGGAAAATGCAGCCCAGACTCATTATTTTCTCGCTTAAATCAATCAAAGTTTCCTTGATTTACACACTCCCGAGCCGTATCCTCATAAATCCGCGCGAAGAATAAACAATAATTTCATTATCGTCGATCAACGATATTGATTGATCGTGGGCCGTCGATCGATCATTCGTAACGAAAAATCAATAAAAATGTATAAAAATATCAATCGCCATTACTTTCTCACGATTTATAGAGATCCGAAGAAAAAAAACGTGAATACATTTTTATTATTTTGTTGTGTATTGAAAAAAAAATGACTAAGGACGTCGCCGATATGAAAATCCTCGTTTCGGAGCGTTAAAATCACTCCTTGATCATTTATAAGCTGCGTGATGAATTTATGGAAAGATCGCGAGGATGTTATCGGGTCATAAAGAGCGCTCTAAAGTCAAAAAAAGACATTGAAAAAAAGAATATAACTGTATCTATAAAATTCATATTCCACATCGGCACCGACGCGTATTTCTCGTTCCGCGCATTCGAGCGAAGAATAAAGAGGAGAAAAAAAAATATGTCGAGAGGCGCGCCACGCGAAAGCTCACGACGAAACGATAAATTTTCTCGTTTAAATGCAGGACCCGGGAGAGCGCGTTTCCGACACTAAATAGATGCGAGAGTTGCCGACCATTGACATAAACACTCCGCACAATAAATTCATCTCCGCTCTCGTTGAGCCTCGTTCTCGCGGTGCGCAATGAATCTCGGATGAAGAAAAAGATGAGCGCTCTTTTTTTTTATTTGTTTATTTTTTTTTTAATTTTTATGTATTATTTATACGCACAGGAAGTTTCGCGACTTGCTTTCACATACGCGTCGCTTTTTTTTCTTCGCCTCCTTCATAAAGAACAATTCCTTAAACGGCGGGGACAACGGTTTGTCTCTTTTATAAAACGTAAACGTCGGGGATGACGAAATAATCATCGACCTGGAGAAAATCTCGAGGTAGCTCGAGAGACGATCCTCCATTCGCTTCATTCTACTACTTTATTTTTCTCCTTTTTTTCTTCGTTTTTTTTTCCCCCGAGCTCGCGAGCCGCTTGGGAATCTTGGAAGTTGTCAGAAGAATGCGATCCGGAATGTTTATACGTCATAAATGGAATTTTAAAGCTTTGAAAGAGATTGCTCGATCCCCGCGGAATTCCGTCGCAAAAAGCTCGGGTCGAGCGTGGAATACGAGTCTGTCAGTAGATTCCTCCTGTTCCGATCAGACATTCACTCAGGGAGGGAAAAAAACTTTTTATACTCTTCACGATTTATGTTTTTTTCAACGATTCTCGACAGAGAGTCGACATTCCCGAATAAAATGGAGCTCCGAATCCATACAAAATGTGACATTTTCAATCGAATTATTAGATTTATCAAATAGAATTTTTGATTTATTACAAATAGAAAAATGCATAGCACACATTCTCAACCCCTCTCTGAAAAAATTGTCATTTTAATCGACTTTTTTTTTCAAGACGAATATTCTATATAACGTTCACTCGATGGAGAAATCTACTCCGAATCCATATATGAATGTGATATTTTCAATTGAATTAGAAGCGATGACAGAATTTCAGGCGTTTAACACGGATTTGAGAACGCGCAAATCGGCATTTCAATCGACTTTTTTCGCAAGATGGAAAATAATGGGAAAATTCGTTCTATCGCATACACAGTTGATGGAGAAACTACGGTTGAAAGGGAGTTCGGATCCGAGACAGAATGTCGCGTGCTACATAAATTGACTGGATTGCGACACACGGACGCACGCACACAGAGGAGCGATAAACGAGAGAGATAAATATCTTGCGGGGCGTCTTATAAATCAGACAACCGATCGTCCCGATATCGATCTCTCTTCGCGGCCTGCAATCTCTTTTCTCCTACTTTTATATCCAAGAGAAATACAAAAGTTGCACAAACGGTGCTAAGTTCATCGTGGCTCGTCGCAATTTGTACCAAGACCGTATATTTTTCGCCTCAATTGTCTCCATGACCAAATAATTTATTTTCTCCCAGAAAATATAAAAAATAAATTTTTTTTAAATTATGCTGATGATGAGCTTGAGACCTCGATTCTTCTCAAAACTGTATATTTTTCGCCTCAATTGTCTCCATGACCAAATAATTTATTTTCTCGCAGAAGATATAAAAAATTTAAAAAAATTTAATTATCCTGACGATGAGCTTGAGACCTCGATTCTCGATTCGTAAAATTTTGATTTTATTATTCCAAATCAGAGAAACGATTTTTAAAAATGAAAAAAAAATTATATTCACGCGTGGGATGTTTCTAGTATGAAAAGAGAGTCCGAGAAGAAAAAGATATGTCAGAGGGAAGAAGACGGAGACGGATAAACACAAAAGGAGTAAAAGAGGAAAAAATGAGATGGGAATGTTCAACGGTAACTCATCTCGCACGGCAAACGAGCTGAAAGCTCTCCACGGGTAATTAATTGTACTCACGCTTAGTCGGAGCTCGCTCGCGGCTGTAAATTAATATGACAGAAACTGCCCGCGCTCGCACCACGCACGCGTAACGTCCTCCGCGATCTTTCTCGGAGCTAAATGGAAAAGTGTGGGCACTAAAATTCACAATTCCCATAGGCCTGTGAATAAAAATCGACGACTCATTACGTTTACGACATTCTAATGCGATTTTAGCTTGAAATTTTGGTAACTCGAGTTTCTCGTTCGGTGAAGATAATTTATGAGATTAAATATTCTATAGAATAAAGGAAATCCATCATAGTTAAGAAGGACTTGGGACATTGATACCTCTGACGGATCTCAATCAATAACTGTGACGTGTACTTCATAAAAGTAACAAAAGAGGTTTCGAAATGGATTCATTTTTAGCATGGAAGATGAGAAATATCAAGAAAATTCATCAGCGATTTACAAAGCGTTTTAATATTTTAAGGTATTCCTAGCGCGAGGGGAGGTATCGAAATTTTGATCTCGTTTTTTCTCATATTCCAAGTGGACTGAACATTCAAGTCCATTAGGAAAAGTTATTGCAAATCAATTAAAGAAAAACATACTCAAAATTCAAATCGATTCTACGTAAAGTTTATTTGTTATATAATAAACAAAATC
>JAPYYX010001221.1:0-66082 GCA_030522605.1 Cremastinae sp. B BG-2022a | reverse complement strand
TAACTGAAACATAGCAAAACGTTTCGGCCCATTGCTTTACGTGTAAATTGGGTTTTTTTCAAAGTTACTTTTTTCGCTTAAACCTTCGGTAACCTACTGGTTTTTTCTTTCTAATTGTTTTTATTGATATTTATCTCTTATTTAAAAAAAAATCACGCTCCTGTCATATTTTTTATTCCATGCAAGGAATACCTTAACAAACAGTTATCGATAAAAAAATTTTAGCGCACTTGTGAGTATTTGAAAAGGCTCCTGTCAAAATTTCAAACATTTTAAATACGTCGTTCGAGAGAAATTATTGAATGAGAATTTTTTAGAATAACACGATCTTTCATCATTTTTTGTGTTTTTTCCGTCCTTAAATTGAAATTTTCAACCATCGACAATTAGTTTAGGAAAAAATGTTCACAATGAATAAAAAAATTTCTATGGAACGTCTTAACAGCTTCCTGAAATCCATTCGATATTCTGCACTTTGATATAAATTAATTTGTGTCGTAATATGCTGATTTTATACAAATAAACCTCCATATTACCTGTCAAACTCATTGTTATAACTACGCTAGTCATATAAATATTTCTTTTGACTAACTTGGTACCAGATGAACTCATCCCTTAATGTTATGTCAAACTTCTGGCATCGATGATACGTCACTGATAAGGGTATAAAGCTTTTGTTGTTATTCTTAGTTGTCATAGAGATGTCAACAAAATTATAGACACAAGAAATTCCAGAAGCTGTCGATTATTCGGATATCTACATAAAAATGCGTACTTGCATAATCTCAAATAATTGAGGTCTCTTTTAGCTCTGTGCAATCGCAACTTTAGTTCGTAATTCATGCACGATAGATAGAGACACATTAGGCAGTTATATACGTTTACGTAGCAACGTTCGGGACTACATAGTCTGTGTTTCCTCTGTACCTTAGTGGGTAGGAAGTAGACTCGCACATGGCAAACTATTTCAATTCGGCAAACAATTCCTGATATTAGCGGAACAGCGGCGTTAGTTCGTACGCGTCCTATTTTCTCACTCACCGCTCATCCTCTCCGTTTCCAATCCCTTTATACGTGTACATAGTTTCGTGCACGATGCATCGTATTACCATCTCGTCCGCCTTCCGGTTTGGTCAGCCCTGGCGTTCTCTCTCTATCTCTCTCTCTCTCTCTCTCACACCTTCAAGCAAACCGCCAGTGACCGTCGAGCTGTGTATATACCGGAAATGCCAGCAGACGTTGGCCCGAGGTGGCGCTCTGGGACCGGCATTATGGAAATTAAGCTTCAGACTCTAACACCTCAACGGAGTTGTCGCCTTCACCCCGACCTTAACGATGCGAGCTGGTCTTCTGACTCGGAATGCATTCACATGTATTTGTCAATTGTCTCGTCCAATCCATACCAAATTAGATTTTTTCAGACTATTCAAATCTAATTGACGATTGTTTCATATCGATTCCCAGTTTTAACGAATTTCATCGCTGAAATTTTCATGTAACTTTCGAGTCGATGTACATTTATGGAGTCTTCTGCAGACATCAGTATCAGAATTTTGATCACACGATACTCTCAAAAAATGTCATATTAAATTAACTATTTTTTAATAAAAAAAACTTTAGGTATTACATATCCTTTACGGGAAGGAAAATAAGAGAGAGTAAAAATGAAGTACGAAGAAAGGAAACATCCCTTGGCTTCGGTCTTAATCCTTTCCGCTCGTTAATATAGTTGACTGACTATAATTCCCACTATACATGCTCTTCGCCCTCTTGTCTCGCGCGAACTTTATCAACTGTAATTCCAACGGCGATAGTCGCCGTTGTATGATGTCAAAACAACTCGAAACAACTCCTGCATAACTCCATTAACGATTACGAGCTCTTTTCGCTAGAAAATACGAGATCGGTTGCGCGATTGTTTTTCACCAACAACTGTACACTGCAGACAAAAAGAACGTACAGACTGAATAATAATCATGAGTTTACAAGTTAAGTGACCAGAACAGGTGTTTGTGCTTTGACGAAAATGAAATTTTCATTTTTTCATTATATTATAAAATAAAAAGCAAAACGATGCAAAAAATGTTTACAATGAAACAAACATAATTTCACATTTTCTTCTTTATTCTTATTTTGATGATGCTATTCTTTCACGTGCATTTTTTCATTTTCACTGTGCGTGTGCGTAAAAATTTTACATCTCTTTTATTTTCCAGTGTTTGGAGGAAAATCTTGCCGCAACTTTTCGTCAGCGTGTCGCAAAAACAGAGATCTCTGCATACTTTCCGGAGGATGTGCAATTCTATCGAGAAACGGCGAGAAAATGTACCTTCGGGGGTATGTAGGGACAGAAACGAGGTGGCAGAAAGTTTCCAAGCGTAACCACATCCACGAAACAGCCAACTTTTCTTCCCGCATTTTGCAATCCTATTTATTTTGCCAGCCACGTTCACGTATACCATCAACTTGTCGCGTTTATATCGTCGCTCTTTACGCGCATTCGCGCACAATGGAATTTATACATTTACATGCAGAGTTTACGAAACTCGGACATTTCTCCGGAGAATTCCTGACTTTAATTATCCTTACGCATTTTCCTTACAACAGGTCTTGTTCATATTTTTTCGTTATTGAATTACATATTTACTGCGGTAACTTGTTAAAATTTGAACAATTTTTTGTTCTCTTGCTTACAGTGTAAGAAAAATAAAAATATATTTGATTCCCACAATTTCTGGCAAGCTATACTTTCAAAAATTTTACTTAGCTGCTATATATATAAAAACTACATTTTTTTTATTTATTTAATACGACCATTTGTAGAAAGAACAGACATTTATTGTACATTCATACATTCGACTAATAGATTAAGGGCAATGGCAATCACGTGATCACCCAGATTTCGTAAATTACACATTTATCAATCAATAAATGAATTGTCACAAAAAATTGGACCGTATCGCCGTTCTTTGTGTCGAAAGGAATGTATTACCGCTTTTTTTAGCTGAATTTTCAATATTGAGGGAGAAATCTGTAGAGGATAAGTGTCACTTGCGCTGATCCCTTGGGATTTTTCTCTACAGAGATTTGTCCCTCAATATTGAAAAATTCGGCTCGAAAAAACGGTGATATATTCTTTTCGACCCAAAGAACGGCGATACGGTCCAATTTTTATTCAACATTCATTTATAAATTAGTAAATATGTAATTTCCGAAATCTAGTAACTTTTGGTTTCCATTGCTCTCAATGAAGAATTCTTAGAGAGCTTCCATCTATGATCTTTCATGTTCTCTACATATAATGTATTACTATGATGATCCGAAATCGTGAGGGTTTACTATATCTTCATTCATTTCTGGGATAATGATGAAAAATGTGAATTCCCGACAATTGTTTATGTGCTGTACGACGCATTATAAGAAAATGCGTGTAGAGAAATAATTTCACGTCGTGTAAAAGATCACTGCAAATTGTAAGTGAAACAGTGAAGAGGAACATCGTAAGTGGAAAATACGAAGACACTGTCAACCCCAAGATTTTATTTCCTCCATAAATAATGTACGTGTGGAGTTATAAATAAGACAGTACCAGATTTCACGCTTGCGAGAAACGAGAGAAAATGTAAGCTCTCGCTAATAAGAGCGACGACCCGACAACAAAAATCGTCTCAGTTTTCCAGTCACGTCATAGACTTTTTTTCGTGAGATATATTCCACGTAAACTGAAACTTTTGCTTAAAATTACATTTTGCTGATTTTTCATAACTAATCGTTATTTTCTTACGTTCTTTTTGTAAAATTTTCGCACGCTCTCGTTCGGTTCCTATGAATTTATTTGCCACTTGGCGCAGACCCAATTTTACAACCATCTGGATTTGAGAGGCAATAATCTTTGCAGATGAGTGGTCGGTCCGCATACACGGCAGCCTCCGTGTGCGGCTCTTGGATGCACTTAAAAACGAGACCGCCGGTGTCGATGTATCGTTTGTACGGCATCGAGAAAGCGCATTCCCATCCGAACCCTTCAGCTATATTCGCGCTAAATCTTTTACCAAAAAAAAATCATAAGAAAAAATACATAGGACTTATAATTTATTTATCAAAAACATATACACATATTTTATTCACAGATATTAAAACTTACTTGCTAGTACAGTCAATACGGAAGACTTGATATCCGCAATCTCTCGCAAGAATCCAACTTTCTTTGACAAGACGTCTCCCGATTCCCATTCCATGATATCGCGAGTCAACTGCCACGGCGGAGCACTCAAAGATTTTCAAGACGCAATATTTGTCCCATAGGTTCGAGCTCTTCGCAAGGTGTGCGTAAAATTTCAAGAGATCGCGTACTCGACCGCGCTCGCAGTGGCATTCGGCGAACTCGATCATTCTGTCAGGATCCCAAGGACAAGATCCGCAATTTATCACCGCTCCTACAACACAATTTTCCGAATCCTCGGCAATTATCGTCATGCCTTCCTTTATCTGCTGCTCCATCAGATGAACCAGGGGCTCAGGTGGCGAATCCTCGTCAGCCAAGCCAATGTTAACCAAACTCGGCTCCGATTTGAAATACGTTTGGCACATCAGTTCCATCACATCTTCGTAATCGGAAGGAAGAGCGATTCTCGTGTCGATATTTACGGATGGCTAACATAATTGTTTTATTTCATTACTTTTACTATATTTCACTGTAAAAAATATAAAAGTAGCAAAATCATACGTTCACAATATCAATGTATGTCAATATTATTTATACACACACCGGTTACTATACAACGTGTAATGTATGAATAATTTAATTATTTATTTACTGTTGATAATTGATTACTGCTTATCAATTCATTGAATAAACAGAGAAAAATTTAGAATTCGTCTCTATAAAACTATTTTTTCGTAAATTGCAGAAGATTTAGAAGGTAACCTGAATAATGGACGACTTTTTAGGTTCACGTTTGTCAATAACTTACCGGGCATTTATCGAAACTCAAGTACCGCAGCGGAGCGGAATATTTCGTCTCTCGTGTTCTTGAAAGGGTGATACACCGTTTCGCGTTCAACAATCCTCGTGTCAGTTTACTTGACAGAAAACGAAGCATAATATCGCGTTTGACATAACCGTGAAGAGGTGTGTGTATTGAAGGAAAAATGAAAACGGGTTCGACGATAGAGCGATCAATTTTCGGCTCAACGCCTATAAAAAAAAGAAGAATAAGAAAATCGAGGAAACATGCAAAACGAGAAAAGAGCGAATCTATGAGAATAACCCTGCCAGTGACTAAAAAATTATGGAATTCGTACAAGATTAATCGATAGTTCACGGTTGATATCATAAGTTTTAAATCACAATCATCGTTTGCTACACGTAATTTTATTTTATGGATTTTTGAAGAAAATTTGAGACTATTTTATACTCACAAAAACACCATCAAGATGGTGTAAACAAAGGAGGCAAGTACATTTTTTCATAGTATTGCAGTAAATAGTAAAGAGGTTGGCGTAACATGATAAATACGCTAAATAATAAATAAAATTATTGAAAAAAATATACCAAAGAATTTATAAATATACAAAAGTCCAATCAGAGTACGATAATATACGATATTATAGTAGAGTACGATATTGTACGTAAGATAGCCGCGGCAGCTCGGAGATTTTTGATATTGTGAAAAAAATGTACTTGCCTCGAGTCTCTACCGCGGCTCTTGATGAAAATGTTAAGTATTCAAGATTGAGAAGGAAAAAATATAATGACACTTGCGCTAGATAGCTCTTTAACGAAAGAATCTGATCCATCAAACAGACAGTTGTAAACTATATGTTAAATTTTCTGAGTTGAGAGTCTGGCAAATTTCTGAACGCAAATCCTAAAATCAATACAGAATAATAATAGCCCCGAAAGTACCGAGAGTTACGATGGCCTGGACAATAGGCAAATTGTAAACATACGTTTCACTGTTCGCGACAGTTTCGATGAGCGAATTTCGAACTAACTCGAGAATTTCCGATCGAAATTGTATAAAATTTATACGAACGATATTTTAACGAATATTCCATAATAAGGAGACATAAATGAAAAAAAATTTTACGTTTTATCAAAGACTTATATATTTTTATGAACTCATTAATAAAAATTTTTTTATAAATTTATGAAAACTGAGTTTCAAATCTAGTTTAGATAATTTAATTTAATGAGCAGTAAGGAGTGTAGAAGTGAAATAAATTGCAACGGTTTTCTCTTGACGATGCATTGCCATCTCTCAACGAGTAACCCAATAGCGGACAGGCCAGTTTGAAAAGACTTCGCGGTAAATAATTGTCGGAAGAAGCGGAAAAGGATTAAGGTCTGAGTATATATACGTGTATATGTATATATAACTGCCTGAAGACAGATTCGAAGAAAGGAAAATCCCGGGGGTGCTGGCCGAGGCGGTTCGCTCCATTCTTCCCGTTGGGGGCACCGTTTGGCTTTCGCGGCCTGGAGCTTCGCGACAAAGACGTTCCAGAATTTACGACTTGGCCCGAAGCGCTGATTTTGCCCGCTGCTGCCTCTATACGCTGTCGTCTCGACATTCGCGTTCCCAGCTACGCAGACTTGCTATATGACCCTGTCACCGCTCACTATGGCTAGAAGAGAGGATCACGAGGAGGTCGCCCGAAAGCGCCCTCTTCAATCCTCTTCGCGCTCGTCTACCTCCTCCCATAAGGCCGTAGCGTTGGCTAGCTGGAAAGGGACCAACGCCGGACGATAATTCAGCACCTCCATTCATTCATAGCCGCTGCGCGAAGTGATATGACTGCCAGAATGCAGACTGACTGATTTATGCATTTGTGCTCTATTCGGCTCCGCATGCGCGTCCTCAACGAACCCAATCCCGTGACCGGAGGAATTCTCCCTTTGACAATGAGACCTTCGTAACCTCTGCTCTTCCGAGCAAGATGCCATCATTCGCAGTTGAATAGCTGTATGCGAGTTTGCTTCTGTATACGGATTTAATCAAAAGAACAAACACTGCAACTGGAACACAAGAAAAAAAGGTTCATCGGAACCATTTTTATTCGAATAATTATGTTGATTCGCCTCATGTTCATCCTCATCTCATATTGAACAGAAGACTACGAAGCATGCAAAGAATGTTCATAAAAATTTGTATAAACATTATTGAAAATAATCTCTAAGCTTATTCGCCAAAAATTAAAGAATATATTAATCAATGTTAAAAAAAAGATTCTACCGGCTTAGTATATAAACTTTTTGAAAATTGAAGGATCGTCATAAGAAAAAATAAATAAAAGAATAATCAAGTGCGTAAACAATAAAACGTTACAGCCTAGCACATAAAGTATGAACTATACGTCAGAGGATGGAACGTTCATATCGTTCCAACGGAATGTCTTTCCCGTTTACGTAGTTCCAGTCTTTTTATTATAAGTTCAAACACCCATCAGTCCCTGCTGAACAAAAGAAAGAAACTACAATCCCACGCGATTTTCTTCTCACTGCTCACAATTATAACAATAATGACGCTCTTATTCTCACTCATGGGAATATACTTCAGACAAAAATACAGCAATTTATCGCCGTTACACATTGCACACTATCGGTTAGAATCATTAGACTTTATCTCAGACATTATTTATATCCATTTATCAAGAAGATTCGTATCCATCCCACCTGGCTTGGCTCGCACATTGGCCAACTTGTTTCTCAAAAATATAACTGTACACCCGGGTCAACCAACGTCGTATTCCCCACCATCCTACTTCGTCCAATCTCCACCCCCATGATCTCCTTCGTATATTCACTCGCAGCTCGGTTTCTGATAAAAAAACTGTGATAAATTGCTCGAATGAGGATGTAAGTTTTTTGCTGGTAAGATACATACGACGGTGAAAGTCCGTAACGAGGCGTGTCTCCGGATTAACGAAAGAGTAAATTTTGCGCATGTCGACTCACTGAGTTATCGGGATAATTCTAATGATTATTTTTAATTATTTCACGGGGTCCGATCTTTCACGACAATTTTTATTCTATTTTCTTTGTAAGATATCACTTTTTCTATTTCACGCATTCGTATACGCCGCTCTGCAAAACAAAATTATCGCGTTTAATACATATTTCCATTACAAATTGTACCTATACAGGTCCGTTTTT
The DNA here is from genome assembly GCA_030522605.1 of Cremastinae sp. B BG-2022a. Classification (NCBI taxonomy): domain Eukaryota; kingdom Metazoa; phylum Arthropoda; class Insecta; order Hymenoptera; family Ichneumonidae; species Cremastinae sp. B BG-2022a. The sequence goes on along the minus strand of JAPYYX010001221.1, from coordinate 57,924 downwards.
CCCAATAAATATATTTTATTTCTTAATCAAATTCCACCCACGTTTTAGTTTCATAATGCATTTTATGTCTGGTCGCATTATTACAGAGTTATTGCAATAATTTTTTTTTAATCGGAATTATATCGGAATCGGATCGTATTTTTCAATGATATTTATTTAATTTTCTCAACGATGTCGGCTACAATAAGTACATCGAGAAAAAAATGCAGCGGAATAAAAAAAGTAACATGAGGAAAAACTTTGATATGAGATAAAAAATAAATAATAAATAGTTATAAAAAGTAAAGAGAAGCTATATAAAGTCGTAAGATTATGATACTTTGACCGGAGCGTTTTTGGCAAACAATTGGCCAGTTCTGATCTGCCTCTTAGGGAACTCTCCGCTGAAGTTATCGAAAAAAGTCTCGTAACCAGAATTGGTTTTGCGTCCCTCGGAGTCTCGAGTGGAGCGCGAAGCTTTGGATTTTCTTCCTTTAGCTCCTTCGCTCTGGGAGAACTCTGCGGCGCGATTACCGGCGTTCCGGAAATCATTCTCGGAGGCGACGTGCTTCTCGTCGTAATGGGCATGCTTGCGAAAACGTCCGTCCTCGTGATCGTTGTCGTAAAAATTGGCGCCCTTCTTGTACTCGTCTTTGTGATAAACGTTACGATATCCAGCCGCATTGTGTTCCTTGTTGCGCTGACTCCCGCGCTTCGAATGAACCTTTCTCTCTTCAGAATTCTTCTCCCCGTGTAGGCCGAAACGCTCATCGATTTCTTCCCGACTGCTTTTTCTTCCCTGAGCTTCCGCGTATTCGCCCTTTCTTCTCTCCTTACCGTTTCCCATCCTAGAATCCTTATCGAATTTTCTCACGATTTCTTTTTTCTCATTTCTGGATCCAGATTTTTGTCCAGAAACTATTTCCGTTGTCGCTTCGATCACGGTATCCTGATCTATCGTTCCCAAGCTTAAGGAATCTGAAGACTTAATTTCCATGTGATCGACGCCGGGAGATTTAACTCGCGTGTAATGAGCCGGCAGCATTTCCGCTTCGGACTCTGTCACCAGAGTCGAGGCACCATAAACATTTTTGGAAGTACTTCCGGAAACTTCGTCCTCTTCCAACTCCTCGGTTTTTACTTTTTTTTCTGTCAAATATTTCTCCAGTGATGTGTCCTCGGACTCGTAATCGTCACCTGCGAAGTCATTGAGATTCGGATCTAGCGCGTAACTGTGAGCTCTTTCCCCTGTGCTCCGAGGATAAGCGCTCACGAGCGACAGCGCAGAAATTACGAGTGACAGCAGTGAATATTTCTTCGACATCATCGCAGATTTGATGAAGCATGGATCTCTCGAGTAGAGAGGGAACGGGGTAAAAACTTGGGCTTTTTCTTTGAAATTCAAAACTAGAGTGTTCTCTGACGTCTCCGCGAAATCGTACTGTCAGATACTACGATCGTTTCTACGATAATCCTTGTCTTTTATATGTCACTTGCGACACGATCCCAAGTTCTCGAACTATCTCCTCGTTGGCACTCGATCAGCGAGATTATCGTTGAATGCAACTACCGTAATATCTGCCACATTATTATTGTTGATGTTATAGAATGGTTGCTTTAGTCTACTTCGTGGTTTCGGCAATTCTCTGGATTTCTCGAGTTTCAAACCAGGCCCGTAGACTCGCCCCATTGAACACTCAGGGCCGAATACACTCTGAAGCGATGTCACGTGTTGTTTGTTCACGCATGCTTGATCGTTCATCTATAACACATTTTTTTTCCATAAACGCTAATTTCGAAAGTCATTTGGTCTCCCAAAATAATACTGATTGGTTTTCATTTTGATGCAATAATTTTATTGTTATAAATATTTATATATGCCTTTTTTTATTTGTCATATGTAATATTTTAATGGTTAAAATCAAGTTCCGTTTTATGCGTATTCTTCGGTAACATTTTGCAATGTTACTGTAATTTGTATTCGTCCGGAATATCGAAAACTCAGTGAACAGTTTTTCAGTAAATAAAATAAGGTTTACATTTTTGTTACATCTCTCAAAAATATTCAAAAATGCATCCGCTTTTTTCTATCGTTAATTATAAGCGATAATTATCATCAATCTAACTTCAATAAATGTTTATTGAATCCTTTTTATGAAGGCCAAGATCGTTTAATCGGAATTTTTTAGGGCTAAAACGGTATTTACTTTTCAGAGCATTCTACATGAGTATTGCAATATTCTACCGACAAAATCAATCGTACGTCAATTAAGGACCGTTCGAGGTGAAGAATTGGCGTGACGAATATCGTCACGTAAATCTCGGAGGAGCCGAGTTGCGTCAATTCAAATTCCGTACTCACGGTCATTCACGCCTCAACTCTCGTTTATAGCACGCAAATAACGCCGAGACAGGGATTTGTTGACGATGACAAATTGCGCAAGCTTTCGGGCGGTGTCGAACGATTCGTACAAGAGTGTCAATAACGCTGTACGTACTTGAATCACGGAGCCTCTAATGACCCTGGCCGTTATAATTATCGGCATTTCTCGCTTCCACATGCTCATGAAGTGCGGATATAAAAGATCCCAGGACCAGTGCAGCCAGCCAGTTGTCGACTCTCGTTCAGGATCATCGTTTCGAATTTTAAACAATAAATCATATTAATCGTGTTCATCATCGAATTTTTTTTAAATTCGAAAAAAATGAAGAGTTTCTTCAATGGATTGTTAGTGATCGGTGTCTCGGGGATGATCAATGGCCTTCCGACAACGATGGAAAAAATGACAATGTCACGCATGAGGATGGCAGATCTCGAAACGTCAGCTAGTGGATATACGTATCATCAACATCCTGGAGGACAAGCGTCTTATGTTCAATATACAAATCACGGTACTGGAGGTTATTACGATGCACCCAAGCCCATTCAATACATCAATTATGGGCAAAATGAAGGAACCCTCCATCGACCAAGAGTTTTTCCGCCTTTGCCGGTTCTTAATGAGAGATTATCTTCGATTCCACCTGGCTACGTCGTTCCCCTGATTCCACCGTCGAGTCACGCGCCGCTTGCACCCTATTACTTTCCCGCGAACAGTCACCTTAAACCGAACCATGTCTACGACAGCCATGAGGACGATGATTCCAGCGAAGAAAGCGATGAGCATTTGCATGAGAGCGAGGAGGAAATTGGACAAGATTTTGACTCAGAGGAACACGAAGAGCATGGAGAACACGGCGATGACGGATATCACAGTCATCACGAATTCGATGATGGAGAAAAAGGCACACATCATGCAGACAAACATGAAGGTCTGTTTAATAGACTATTAAAAAGCAATGATCAGCATTCAAAATTATATCACTCTATAATGAATACACATAGAATTTTAAAATAATGAGCATCAGCGCACTTGAAATTCAAATCACAAAATGAGCATTGATTCAAAATTAGCTACTAAAGTCATTGTGTTGCTCAAACTGAAAAAGACTTACTTTGTTAGATATTAAATTAAGAAAAGAAAAGTTTCAAATCAATCAGTTTAATTGTTAGAAAGTTTTGGAATATAAAATAAATAAAATTCTTTTATATACTGTTCCTAAATGTATGAAAAACTACTTTCACGGAAATTATCATAAAATGTGCTAAATAATAAAGCAAAGGATGTGGTGCGGTATATTTAATTTTGCTTCTTTCAGTTATTCTCAAAATGTACTCAAGTGTTTGAATGATGTTTTTAATAACGCAGAAAAAATGGCAAATTGATGATCATATACTGTTTTTATTCTGCCAATTCATGATAAAAAGTTGCTAAATCATTCTTAAAATATTGTTTAAAAAACATTCAAAACAGTTGAATGTCCTTCTTAAAACATTATTTAATAAAAAATATTCTCCATCAGTTAAATTTTTACTTCCTCAGATATGTGAGCTTATTCAATTTATTTTTCCAGGCTATTACGACGAAGAAGGAGGTAATAAAAAAGGGCATAGCGAGATTGGTGGACATTACGGAGAGTACGAAGATGCTGAGAAGGGTGAAGAGGGTGGAAGCTATGGTGAGGAGAACTATCACAACAAAGGTGAGAAAACGAGCGGTTTTCATAACGTATATCACAAGGACGAGTACAAGAAGAATACGGAATTTTACGATGAGGATCACAAGAGCGGTCATTATGATAAACATTCCTCGTCCGGCGAGCATCATTCATCCGCGAACGGTGGTTACGAGAAAGGAGGCAAACACGATTCCGGTTACGATAACCATGAGGTGGGTAAAGCCGGACACTACAATCACGGGCACGAGAACAGTCTTCACAAAGGATCCAACAGTCGAGAAGGCGACGATTCCTATTACAACAATCACTCGGATTATGCTACCAAAAAAGGTGGTCAAGGTCACAAAAAATATGGATACGCCCATATACATAAATAACTTCGAAACTTTTTTGCGATTTTAATGTTGTAATAAATTGTTTATTTATGTTAAATGTCACGTTTCTCAATCAAATAAATACCATTATGATACATTAGCGTTATTTGTGTTATTCTTATCACGCGAGGTAGTTTCTCGCTATTATCTTGTCCAATTTTTTGTAATTTTAATTCAGGATCTCTAATAATACAATTGTTACAATCCTCCTTTCATTTTTGCGCTTCATTGTCAGAAAATTAGCAGTTTTCAGTTTCAATGCAGAAAACTGTGGATGAACATTTTAACACTATTAAAAATCGAATTTTAAAGTCTACTTGCTTGTCTGGTTCAACTTCTCTGATAAATGAACTTTTGATGCACAGTATCACTAGTTGGTTAATACTGGAATAATTGTTATTAATGTAATTTGATATTTATAGTCTCATTAAGACTTTCATACTGATAATCGAGGGGGGTGAAAGGAAAAACACTGGAAAAGGAATGCTGGAAAAAACCAAGGCATATACGGTTTTGGAAGGGCATATCGTGATTAAAACTAAAAATTGTACGAAAGGGAAACGAACTAACTAACTAACTACGGATGATCAACGCTCGAAATGGGAACACCGATTAATTGTAAATGCATGAATGTCTGAATTGTCGATTTATTTTAAATAATAGATGTTTACAATGCATTTATTCATAAACTACATTACAATACATAGATCAGATAAAATCGTAATAATAAGACAGCGAAAAAGGAAGTATTTCAAGTATTATTGAGCTTCGAAAGACCATTTTTTGTGATCATCGTGGCCACCTTTCTTCCCATAATTAGAATGGTGCTTATGATGCTCATCATGTCCGTCAGCATCTTTGTGGCCCTCGTGATCATGATAATGAGATCCCTTTTCGTGAGACCCTTTCTTTCCATGATGATCCTCGTGATGGCCACTGTTATGATGTCCGGTCTTATGGTGGCCGCCTTTTTTATGGGAATGCCCGTGATGGTGTCCACCGTGCTTTTCTTCGAATCCTTCGTCATTATGTTCATCCCAGAATTCCTTGTTCTTCTTAAATTCATCGAGTTTATGGATCTCATGGCGACCTTTAGTGCTGTGCCCCTTCGCGTAATGACCTTCTTCCTTGTACTTGTGACCCTTCTCACCCTCCTCGCCCTTGTGATGCTCTGCATAATACCCATCATCATGATGGTGTTTCTTCTTGTGACCTTCGTGGTCTCTATAATGACCTTTGTGATCCTCCGAATCATGATGTCCCTTTTTTCCTTTTTCATGTTCATGTTCACTTTCATAACCCTTCTCGGCTTTTTCCCCGTGTTTCGAGAATTCGCCTATATGATGTTCACCACTGTGCCCTTTTTCGAAGTGATGACCCGAAGCGGCGCTCTCGAGGTCTCCATAGTTTATAAAAAATCTCTTTCCTTCGGAAGTTTGCAAGGTCGCGCACAAGAACGCGAGACAGAATAACGAGATGTTAATCATTCTTTTAAATTTCTCACTATTATTCAAAAGACACACAATTCCTTAAAATCTTTTCTGGACGTAAAAGGAAACTCGGCACTTATCGACTGACGTATGCACAATGCGCCTCGCAATTTGAACGACTTACGAATTTATATCGAACTGCTAAGATTATTTGTTCCGGCAGTGAATCGCGGTAATACGCTGCGCTTTCCGTTTCGAAAGTTTTGCCTTAACCTGATTTTCGATTGATAACTCGAAACTTACGAATGAGCGCGTGTCGCACTCAACCTGGTGAAATTACGCAAATACTGACAGTGACGGAGAAACCTGATCTCGATTTTTCTATATGAGGCTGAAAAGTGTTTGGCTTTATCTCGACAATGATCGATGAATTTTCTCGAATTCAGAATTTTGTTTGTATCGAATAAAATTCCGCAAATCTCAAGGATCCTTTCGTCAGTGAATCCGGAACGAGAGTTCGTTGCAGTCGAGCGATACCAGTCTAGAGTGATTGTCCCGGACCAGCCAAGTTTGCGAAATGTTAGCTATCCGTATCGAAAATAATCCGTAGGATAAAATGAAATCGATTACGCAGTACAGTAGTCAGTAATGCCTGATACACGCTATAAAAGGAATAACATCGATACTGTCCGATCAGTCGAATTGCACTGGTCGATTTATTGAAACTGCTGCGATGACAGGTAGGAATTTTGGATGCCGGCTGGTCCTAACGCTCGGCCTAGCGTTGGTCCTTGTGGCCATCGCTTCAGCAAAAAGCTCCTATGGCGAGATAAGAGACCTGGAAACAGCCGCCAGTGGTCATCATGGACATCATCATGAGTCTGGAGGTGGACATGAACATCACAAGCATCACCACGACGAGCATGGAGAAAAAGGTGATAAAGGTTATCATACTCATCATCACCATCACAAAGGTGATCATGGGAAACATGGAAAAGAACATCATGAAGGGCATCATGAAGAACACGGTGGACACAAAAAAGGTCATCATGAGGAAGGTCACAAATATGGGGAACATCACGAACACGAGCATGGCCATAAAGGTCACAAGTTCGGAGAAAAAAAGGGTCATAAGAAAGGCGAAAAAGTTCATGGATATCATCACAAGGCACATAAAGATGATTATCACAAGGAGCATAAGTTTTATGATGATCATCATAAGGGTGGCCATCACGAGAAACACGGACACCATCATGATCATCACGGCAGTAAGGAGGGTCATCACAAGAAGGGTGGAAGTCATCACTCTGGTTATCATGATGATCATCACGGCAAAAAAGGTCACGATCACAAAGGGCACTACGATGAAGATCACAAGGGTTATCACGGAAAACACGGTCACGACGACCACTATCACCACCACGAAGATTTTGGCAAGAAGGGAGGACACCACCACGGCCATCATCATGGTTTCCACAAGGGACACCATTGATTGCATTTGTCTCGTTATCGTCCTACCTATTTTTATACAGCTTTTCCCATGTCTATTTCCACCTGCTGTTGGCAATGTTTTGATTGTTAATCATTCGAGAGAATACAAATGTAATAAATGAAGATGCAGATATTTTCACCGAATAAAAACGATAAAAGAAATTCTAATGTGTTAAACATTTTTTTCGCATGACAAAATCCGAAAATTAATTTTATTGAAATACTTTGCACTCTTTCAAATCGTAACTCAATGATGCTATTATTTCGACCGTGCGCCACATAGTTCTAATTTTTAACGAGAGGGGAGCATCTTCTGCAAACATCTCTTGCAACATCAATATCAAAACTTGTTCCATATTAGTTCCAAAATAAGAATACATTTTCTCCTATGAACTCCTTTTGCATACGATTAGGCATTTCTAAGCCTTATCGGTTTGTAGGTGGGATAATATAATAATTTACTTCTCAAATCAAAAGAATTGAAGGAATCTTCAAATGTTCAACTTATACAACAAATCATTTTTAATAGTATTCAAAAAGAATTTATTCGTGCAAATTAAACCAGGCAGAAATTTGCTGAAGTGAGCAATACCGTAATGGGACCCAGATTACGTACAGAACAGGTTATCTACCTCTAATCAAACAGCTTTTTATATTTTAAGTCGTAAATTTTTTGTCCGCTCATCTGCAAAAAAATAAGAAAAGACTAAGCCATTCAATGAATAAGAAATTCATTACTCCTACCCACTTAAATGGACGTAATACCATAAAATAATTTACTTTTTAAAATAAAAACCATAAAAAAATAAAATGATCTCATCTGAATATTTTCTCATTTAATTTTGATTCTTAGCTGGGAAAAATTTCGCCATAAAATACAAATTCTATAGCTTCTATGAATTCTGTATCATGATTCAAAGCATTACAGAATATCAATTGCGCAACGGAAAGAGCCACTAAAGCGTAAAAATCCCCGGCGAGTATAGAGAAAAGGAGGTGCAATACGAATCAAAAAAACGCAGACCACCGTGAAAGAAGGCTGTTGTGGTTAGGAAAGTTTAGCTCAGTTAAAGAATGTGGAAAAAGTAATCTCTATCTTAACGTAATCGTCCTTTGGACCGAGTCTCCCGCCACGACGCCACTTTTTTCGTAAAGAATGTCCGTAACCAAATCAAACCATAGTGAAATACAATCACTCGATTGATGAAAGAAGGAAATATAAATAGAGGTAGATTGAAGAAGTGTCACATTAATCGACGCTGGCAAGTGAACACGTTCGATCTTGTGGATAAAAGATCAGCAACGTATCGCAAAGGGCAAAAAGAAAATAATGATTAAACTACCACGCCTACCGAGGGGATCCTTCGTGATCCTGCTCGCAGTATGCGTTGTAACGCTGGTCCATGCAAGAGAAATTCCGCATAGCCTCATTGATCTTGAAATTGCGGCATCTGACCACCACTATGAAAAAGGAAGTGGTGAATCGCATGAAGAGGATCATTGGTCAAAGCATGGAGACAAAGGCGACAAGGGTTATAAAAGCCATCATGATCACGAGGAAGGGAAAAAAGGACATTACGACAAAGAAGGTCACCACGGCGACTACAAAGAACACAAGGGTCACAAGAAGCATCACCATCACGATGACGGCTACTTCGGGGAACATCACAAGGGTGAAAAAGGTGAAAAGGGTCACAAATTTCACGAAAAAGGACACTATGGCAAAGGTCACCACACCAAAGGTCATCACGAGGTAAAGAAACTCGACGAGTTTAAGAAGGATAAGGAATTCCATGATGAACACCATGATCATGGTCACCACGAAAAACACGGAGGACATCATCACGAGCATAAGCACAAGAAGGGTGGGCATCATAAGGCGGGTCATCACAAGGGTGGTCACCACGAGGATCATTATGGGAAGAAAGGTCATCACGAGAAAGGACATCATTACCATGATCACAAAGGACACAAAGAGGCTGATGGTCACGATGATCACTATAAACATCATCACTCACACGGCAAGAAAGGCGGACACGAAGATGAGAAGAAATGGCACTTCAAAAAGGGGCATTAAGTTGGAGCGATACCACTAGCTGATTGATTCGTCCGGGGCATAAAACCTCCATTTTTTAATAAAGGTTCTAAAAAGAGAGTTCTTGAAATTATGTATTTCTTCACGTTTTTATATTTCTACGTTCAGTTGATCATCGACTATCGGTTTGATGGCAAATAAAGATTGTTTGAAATACGTATTTATTGTTTCTTGTAACGTATCAAAAATGATTGAGATGATCCCGTGTCAATTTTCCGATGATAAAATCTCGCAGAGACTCGGAGTGCAGGAGTTCGGATTTACAACTTATACGGGCGTTCTGTAATTCATGCAACTAACGAAAATCCTTTAATAATTTAATATTAATTTAATTTAATACAAATTTAAATTTATCCAAATAGGCTGATCAAGAAATAGAGAAAAGAGACATTATTGGTTGATATTATAAATGATAAAATTATAATTTTATCAATATTAAATCACTATTAAAAAATAATAATAATCATCAGTAATCTTCACCCGGGCCCGCGGTGTCGAATCGACCGTGCCTAAATTATTTTTTAATCCAAAGAATATTTAAGTTATATTAATTGATTTAATAATCGTTTCTTTTTCTAAATTTTAATTTCTTGTTTTCACCAATTAGACATTAAACATATGATAATATATCTCCATACAAAAATATGAATCATGATTGGATAATTAGTGCTTTATATCTGTAAGATATTCAGGCATATTTACGTCTCAGCTGTAGAATAAAAATTTAACTTCATAGTGTGTGCGAACGAAATGTTTTCAACGGTTTTCTAGTCCTTACGATTTTTCTTTTATTCGTTCAGAATGATGCGTTCATCGGATTCAATGTTTTTTTATAGATAAAGTAAATATTGGGCTTTAGAGGATTATGCAAAAAGCCACCGAAAATTACATATAAATAAATTTCAAACCTGTCAAAAAACAATGATGGAAAGTATATGAAAAATTTGATTTCGCATGAGTCATCAGCTCATTATCGAAACATCAAAATTTAGCATTGTAGAAAAATAAACAAATCTTGGTCAATGACCCAGTTCACCACGCGTGAAAACACTTTAATTTCTGCTTTGATGAAATAAAATGCGACAAGATTTTGTTTATAAATAATCGACAACCGTGGACCCGTGGTCTGTGCTGAGATTCGGCGGTCCCATAAGCAGCCGTTGAGCACGGCCAATCTTTGGATGGGTGTCCGCTCAAGTCGCATTGTCGGGTCAACGTTAAGGGTAGTTTTTTCTGGGTTTTTCGAGGATTGACAACTTCGAAAAATCCAGAAAAAACATCGCGGAATGTCTCGGCACTGATTTTCTGCACTTTTTCCGTACCCATGTGCGAATGCGATACAGGTTAGGAGGTAAGTCGGCTGTGGATGCGATTTAATGAAGATATTGGAAATAGAAATTGTAACTGGAAATCATTGTCGGCTTAAATGTAGAGGCAAGTACCGCACATGGGGAATTGAGACTTATTTTCTTTTTTATAAATATTGATAAGCCATAGAATTGGAAAAAGTAAATGAAAATTGTCAAAATAGAGAACATCACAGTTTTATTTTTCAAATAAAAAAAGGAAAATTGTCAAATTTCAACAAGAGCCACGAAGTTAAGTTTATTATATCGTGAAACAATTAATGTTTTCCATGCTTGAATCCCCACTTTTTGCCATCGTGATGATCGCCTTTTTTGGCATAATCGTGATGATGAGAGTGATGGCTCTCGTGGCCATGTTTTCCATGGTGGCCTTTATGATCCTCATCATGATTTCCTTTCTTGTCATGGCCTTTTTTGCCATGATGATCATGCTCGTACCCAGAATGATGATGATCGCCCTTCTTGTGATGTCCCTCTTTTTCACCATGGTGATGGTGATGATGACCATGCTTATCGTGGTGTCCATCCTTATGATGATCATCATAAAATTTGTGTTCTTTATGAAACTCGTCTTTGTGAGCTTTGTGATGATAACCAGTCGTCTTTTGACCCTTTTTATGACCTTTCTTTTCACCGAACTTTCCGCCTTTGTGGCTCTTCTTTGCCTCATGATGTTCACCGTGGTGACCCTCTTCATCATGATGTTTTTTCTTGTGACCACCGTGATCTTCGTGATGGTCTTTGTGATGTTTCTCTTCATGTTTTCCATGATCACCTTTATCGTGGTGATGATGATGCTTGTAACCCTTTTCCTCCTTTTCACCATGATGTTCGTGATGATCATGATGGTGCTTGTGTCCACCACCAGACTCGGAGTGATGACTTTTGTCACTTGCTGCCGTCTCAAGATCAAAAGGCTGGCTCTTAATATCTGTGTTTCTTCGATATCGATATTTTTCGAATCGAGGGTAAATCACACTCGAAACCTCAAGCTCTTCGACATTTTGTCGCCCTTCACTTGATTCAGCCAATTGACCCAGGAAAATGAAAAAAAAGACACAGAAAAGCTCCAATCTTCTCGGCGGACTAAAAGAGCCAGTGCTCAGTCTCTGGATCTCCATGATAGAATGATTACTCGATCAGCATTTACACGACATTTATACACATTTCACCCACACGTCACCCGGAAAAAATGTTTTTTGTGCGTTTAGCTCTCTCAGACTTTCGTATGACTTCCTTCCTACTATGTCGTAATCGCCACACGGAAGATCAATCATGTGGCACAATTTCCGTTTAAAAACACTTTTTAACTAGAACAGCATCAACGAGCACTATCCAAAAAAAATTAAACTGTCTTTCTATCTCACTCTCTCTCTCTCTATCTCGAATGGTTATTATTTTTTCTCTTTTCTTTCCGACATCGCTCCAGTTTTGTTTCCATATAATAGAGCAGAATTCTATTATTCCTCGTGTATCCAGTTGCACAACCGGGATCAATAATTCAAAAATAATAAGCGTAACAGCGAAGACAAAGAAAAAGTAACTTTTCTCTGCGGTGCAATACTATCGATATGCATCAAGCCGGAATCAACGTTTTTATCTTCAAGCAAAATCGTGAAGAAAGTGTAAGATTTAGCATTAAGCGATTCATAATTCCCAAGATATAGAGCAAAACGTCTTACTCGATATCTTTTTTCTAAATAAAAATGTTATATGTAATAATAAATAATTAATTTAATAATTAATGGTCTTAAGTTTAATCCGGATAATGATAGATCAACGTCTGTAATGCTATAAGATAAGAAAATATCACGTTTAATACCTTTAAAAATGAATGACCTCCCACTGCACCTTTTATACTTTGCGACTCGTACAAATGTTAGCTCATACAAGATAAAGGACAGAGATGTGTAGGCACACAGAGGTAGTATGTGCATGAGTACAATAATTCAAACACACGAATAACTTTGAGCACTCTAAAATCACTAGAGACGTGTAAACATTTGTAGGTTACGTAGGGAAGTAACGATCTCATTGTTTGCAATGCGAATACAGCCCTAGTGTAATTAATGTAATTGGAGTGTGGCCTCGCAAAAGAATAGGGTTGAAACTCGAGCACGTATAGATTCTCTTATTCTCGACTATTCCCAAGCCTTCCATTTTCAAGAAGTGCATGCGGTACTCTGATGAACTGCGCCCAAATTGTTAAGTTCCAGACCCAACAGACAAATAAAAGAGTGACGCTTGGGGCTGCAAATCGTTGACTCGAGCATTTCATGCACGCCACATGTACTCTTCGATAGACGGAATATTCGGAATAAAAAAATATCGATGAAATCCGTGTTTTAGAAATTTTATGAGGAACGTAAAACCCATTGATTAAATGCAGTTTTTTCGATGATTAGGAGAATTGAAATTATTTCTGGTAGTAATGAAATATAGATACAATATATAATACAGAGTATATATCCTTTAATATTCGGTTCCTTACAGTTATCGTGTGATTACATTTACAAATTGACAAAAATTTATGTACACAGGAAAAAATAAATTTAACTTAGTAATAAAAAGATCGATAAGAGTTTGTTCTTCAGCCTTTGTGCCCTTTGCTAAACCCATATTTTTTGCCGTCTTTGTGATGACCCTTTTTTCCATGAGAATCATGATGCGAGTGATGAGATTCGTGACCGTGTTTACCATGATGACCCTTATGGTCCTCGTCGTGATGACCCTTATGATTATGTCCTTTTTTGCCATGGTGACCTTCGTGATGACCGGAATGATGTTTGCCACCTTTTTTATGTCCACCTTCTTTCTTCTCATGATGGCCATGAAAGTCGCCGTGCTTACTGTGGTGACCACCCTTATGATAATCATCGTAAAACTTATGCTCTTTATGGTATTCGTCCTTATGAAACTTGTTGTGATAGCCCTTGGTTTTGTGACCTTTCTTGTGACCTTTTTTCTCTCCAAACTTTCCGCCTTTGTGTCCTTTCTCTCCTTCGTGATGTTCTGAATGTTTTTCGGCCTCGTCGTGATGTTTCTTTTTGTGACCACCATGCTCCTCGTGATGTTTTTCGTGATGCTCCTTATCGTGCTCGCCGTGATCACCCTTGTCGTGATGGTGCTTACTTTTGTAACCCTTCTCCTCCTTTGAACCGTGATCCTCGTGGTGATCCGAATGATGCTTGTGCCCACCTCCCGACTCGTGATGATGATCGTGATGCTTCGACTCCGCTGGAAGGAGATCACCTTTCAATGTTTTGTTTTCGCTCTCTTCGTTTTGTACCTCGCCAATGTAAACATCTTTCGGGACCCTCGTGTCTCGCGCGAGACACGCCGAGAAACAGAGGAAATACAGAACAGTCAGCAGATGGGTATTGGCTTTTACCATCTCGTTCAACCGCGCTAAACAAACTGATCACGAGACCGCACCTATCGCCACATTTAAATATGTTTACGTTCTGGTTGACGATTTCCGGGCTTACCATAATCGAACTCTAGTTCGCTCGTTCCCCGTCAAACTTTCAAACCGCATGCCCACTCCCTGCTCGATCAGAAGCGATATCGTCCTCGGTATAACTGTAGAGGAATGGAGACCAATCAAGAGTGGGGAAGGCACCGAGACAGTAACACTTTCACGACTGCATCATAACTGCATCTGTTACTTTGTTATTTTACATGTTCAATCCACCGTCGGATCTCCTTGATGTTACGCATTTACCAGACGATAGCATGCTTTGTTTTCAGACATCGCGAAAATAAAACACCTACATCATGGAACATTTCAAGCTTGGGTCACCCTACGCGCAGAGATTTTCACTTTTGAACTTTTATATTTTCACTATAAAAGGAAAATGTTTTTTGTAAGATATGTGTGAATAACTCACTCAATATAGGTGATGAAAAAGTTTCTAAAAATATAAATTATTTTTGTTACATGAAAAATACACAATTACAAGATCAGAAAAACGTATCAAAACGAATTAAAAGTATACAGTGAACTCTCAGGAAATCGAACCTGTTCGTGTATTAACCCTTCGATGGTGGATCTGTGGTACAAGTACAGAATGGACGACAGTTCAACACGCAAACAACGCCTCGTAGAGCTATAGTAAGAGGTCGAAGAGAGAACTTTCAAAACATTCCCAACGCTAGTATCGACCTTTTTGTCTGAGAATAGGGCTTCACAATGCGTGCAGTAGCGGAAGGTTTCCTTTTAAATGGCTTTCCGTGCTCCGGGAAGCGAGTTTCCTCAGTGCGATCATCTCGATGCAAATCTTGGGGGACTCACGCTAATTGGCAATCGACGTAGAACACGCTTGACTCCGTTTGCCCTTGTAGAACAGCGTATACAGACAGGAAATGTTGGACAAGATCGAATCTGTAAAGGGAGTGCAGTGACTTCGCCAATATCTTCTCAGAATTGTTTCTGGATACGCAAAATGTGTCCATTTTAACGAAGTTTCAATTCCATTCGCGCGAATAGCTGCTCCAAGAAGAAGATAAAAACGGTAGACTCTTTTAAATTTATCGAGGTGCCAGTCGATGAATAGATCACTCGATGGTAACCGTAAAAAGGAGTTTATTTATCGTTCTTGTTTATACGGGTTCTATGGAGCTGTTTTTCTAATAGCTCGGGGTTCCATATAACCAAAACTAATTGCAAACAAACGTACGGCCAGGTCGTTTCAAATTCACGACGTGCATTCCCGCGATGCCGGAGAATTTACAACGCCGGAGACTTTAACGTTATTATTCTAATGTCAGCGAGCATCGAGACCATTTCGCGTCTCCTCGTATACGTGTTTAAAAGCCGATAAACTCGGTTTCTCGACTATTTGGCAGAGCGACAATCTGGATCCTTGCAAAAAAATTGGCTGTGAATGTTTGCGATCGCCGAGTTGGCGCTGCATAATCGAGACAATAAGGAATGAGTTACAAGGAAGATTTTCGGAAAGCTACAATCTCGAACTTAGAGAAAACGAGACAGAGAGAGTTTATCTAGTAAGCTGATGATGAACACCGAGCAGGCGCTCTGATAGTTGGTTGGCTGTTAGCGCCCGGACTCTCTGCCAAGTTCGATCACTGTAGGAACCCCCACGAATATTCGCATCTGGAATTAGATTACGTACGCGGAGTGAAGCTCCAACCGTTTGCATCCACAAAAGGGGAGATAGCCTTGTAAGCGAATCCTACGAAATTCGTCCGTCTCCGGTTCGCTGGGAAGGATGCAGAGAGGGACAGAGAGGTTTGAATATACTCGCCGGAACAGCAACTACTTCCCAAGCATCTCCCGTTCAGTATATCCGAAGCTCCAGCAACCACTTCAATTACTCTCTTTGCAATTGTCTCTCTTCGTAATTGAACTGAGGTGATGAATCGCGTACAACCCCGGTCCGTTCGTACGAACCTCTCAAGACGTACGCACACTACCTTGCAATTTTCAACGCCCAGATAACTAAGTAAAATTAATCTTCTCTGAAACCATCTTCGTTGCATCATGCATCCACGAGCTTAATTCTAACAAAGTAGCGTTTCATCCACCGTCCAATTTCATCGGGCATTCCAGACTTTGAATAGATTTTGTGTCAATTCTACTGGCAATGAACCCGAATTTTTATAAAGAAACGTCAAAATGATGTAAAAGTAGAAAAAAGATTTCTGCTCCTTTCGCTATTCCCTCGTTGTCATTTGTTTTTGGCCCGAAGACCACTCAAAAACCGTACATTTAAAAAATAATGGTGCTATTCTTAATGATGCAACGGTAGGGAGACACAATTTATTTAGTTGAGACAGCTAACTTTTCTCGTTACAAATAATTGGAATATGTAAACGCGACTGTCGGGTGGTAAATCGGAGCGATTGTGGCAACGCGTCTGCAACGAGCGTAGAAAAGTGCTATCTGCGTTTCTGTGCATGCCGGGAGGATATACGACGCATGAGCCGTAACGATAATTTGCACCGAGGCTGTGTGCCGTTGCGAAATAAAAAAGAAAAAAAAACAATGGCATTGTCAGCGGGGCGGCCGCCCCAATTTAACCAGAGCCGTTCACGAGACTCGCGTGACTGAACTACTTTTTAACAAATTTTTACAAATTCTTCGCCTGTCGGACTTTACACGAACTTGGGGATAAGCCGCCTCTCGGAATTAATGCTCGTAACTGGCCGTGTCTGTCAAGACAACACCATGAAAAGCTTGGATCGAGTTACCTCGTTGGCTATGTTGCTCGTTACTAACCAGAGTGATCAAAATAAATCGTTCCTCGAGGAAGCTACATTTCGCGTCACTTTACAAGAACACAAAAATACAAAAATTGTGTATATGAAATACTTTTAAAACGAGTAAATAAACAAAGTTAGAGAAAATAAAATTCTCTCAAACTAAAAAGAAAATTTTCCTAATATTTGTCACTGTTGATTACATTATAACTTTACCATTTTAAAATTAAAGTCTGTTTCGAGCTGTTGCTATCACTGAAAAATGAGTAATTTAATTTAATTATTCCGAAACGTCATAAATTTAATCTAAGGTATAATGAAAGTATACATTCAGAGAATGGATCAACGAAAAATGAACTATATATCCGATACTGACCGAGATAATCAATATTGTATGATTTTCGTAGTGTATCTAACTCGTAAGTAAAATTTTCAGAACAAAAAACAAGATAACTTTATAACTAGTAAAATACGTAGAATTCTGAAACTTCCGCCACACAGTGGATGCACGAATTTTTAATTCAATAGAGTAATAAGCTTTTATTAGCGCGCTGACAAAAGTACAAAAAAGAAAAAAATGAGGTCAAAGAGTTGGGTATTCTCGAATCGGAGTGTATGTACAGTTCATATTTTTATAACGTAATTAATGTCAGTAATAGTCTCCACCGTCGAAACTGTATCCATCGCCGGATGTGTAAGAGCCATAAGAACCCTCGTCTCCGCCGCCGCTCGAATAGTGCTCGTTATAACCATCGGAATTTCCATAATTTCCGGAATCCGAGCCACCCTCGGAATAGTGCGCAGCGTCACCATCGTCCTCGTAATGTTCGCCGTCACCTCCGTCCCTGTACGAGGCGGATTCAACGCTGGCGTCGCCCCCCTCGCCATCCGCTGTGTAAGCCGCATTCTCGCCGTCGTCCTCCTCCTCCTCCTCAGCATAATACGAATCCGCCTCGGTGCCTGCCGACACGAAGAGATTCAGCCCCGAAAATCCGCTCTATGTTTTATTCCGTAGCGGGAATCCCCATAATTTGATAAAAAAGAAAAATATGATGCATGCAAACCTGCTCCCTCGTGATCGTCGTCGCTGGCCTTGGCCTTGTAAGCTTTGCTCTGTCGACCCTTGGAACCTCGAGCACCGGCGCTCTCCTTGCCGAAAATTTCGTGTTCCTCAAATCCGTAATTATCCCCCGCTTTCTTGTGAAAAGTGTCGTGGCTCTTATATCCGTGATCACCGTTGCTGTATTTCTGTCTTACGTAACCCTTCTCACCCTCCGCGTCACTCCCGTAAGTCTTGTAGTATCCTCCTTCATCGGATTTTCCTGTAACAACATCGTTATTATCGTCCTCTCTAGTCTGTCTGATCCTTCTAGCTTATGGCGAGTTTCTACTGGTCGAAGACGAAGGGTATTTCTCTTCGCTTCCTTCAATTCAACAACAATTCTAGACGGAAAGTCTGCGATAATCTTTCCTCCCCTTTTACTCTCCTTTTGTCGTTTGTCAGATTAAGAACAAATCTATTGTGCAAATCATTTCAGAGTAACCGAAAAAAATGTTTTTTCTGGTAATACTATTTTCACTACGTTACCTTAATCGAGAAAACAAATAGCACAATTTATTTTCTTCTAAAATTTATAATTATAAAAAAATATTTATCGATGCATTGCAAAATAATAATTCAGATTAGAAATAAATTTGTCTTATAAAACATTCTTAAAGCTACGCTTCACAAGCATTAAGTGGTCACCATTATTCATTTTTCATGAATTTATTTGTAAAAATGAAATATTGTAATTTCCAATGATTTAATATTCATAAGAAAGAACATAATATAAAAAAGCAAATATTAAAGATAAAAAATTCATGTGAATGCAGTTATAGCAATTTTATTCAACTATTTGATTATAGATTTGTTCAAAACTGAATATGGATTAAATATTGTTTACCCGAAGCATTCTTCATATGCTTTTTTCCCTTGATACGTTCGACCGGCGAGGTTCCCTCTGCCGACAAGTCTCTCAGCTCAAGATCTCTCTGGCTCGTCACGTCCGAGAATTTTCTCGAATCCAACGGTCGTGCCACGGCGAGAGATATCAAACCGAGAAGAAAAAAGAGATGACACGCAGCGAAGATTTGTTTCATTGCGGAAATGGCGTTTCGCCGAGGATTGAAACCAGTGAAATGATTTTTCGCGATAACCGCACGACTGTAAGCTAAGAACTAATGACGCGAGAAGCCTCTTATACATTCCTATTTAAACCACGAATCCTTCAGTCTGAAGATAATGTCGTGAAATCTAAGGTACATGACTCTGGGATCGGGCAGAGAGCGAGGACAAGCGGAACATTGGTGCAATCTCATGAAACATAATTTTGTAATGCGAAGCTTGCGCAGAGTTTGACGGAGATCTCGTTAAATAGAGGGGAGAGAGATTGCACAGGGATAAGATGGGAAGAGAAGCGTATCGAGAAGTTTTAGATGGGAAGGTGTCGCTCTCGCGCTGTAATGACATCGAGATATGTGCGAAACTGTCGCAAGCGATCATGGTCCGCGGGTTGTTCAATCTCGCGATATCGCGAGACGATAAGCCGAAGCATCCCGGGAGAAGCGGTCCGGAGCGGATGGTGTGTCGCTTGGGAAATCGGCGATTCGATATTGCTTCACGCCTCGGGGATTTACGCAAAGCCCGTACAAACGTTGGCCCGTCGCGCTTCGTTCCAGGCACTTCGCGCTGATCAGCTCTTTGTAGGATTATTGCCAGACAGATTGAAACAGAATAGAAACTCGATGGTTTTGCGGTTGAGCGTGCGCGTCTCAGAGCCTTCGAAACTCCAATCCGTCTATGAGCGATGTTATGAGGAAAGATGGATGGAAAGTCGAGCGTCCGTGCTTTTTTTACCATGTATACGTAACGAGTGACCGAATGGGAAAACAAAAGACCTCGAGCCAGACAGCTGGAGTTCGAAAGAACGAACGATAATGCTGACGAAAGTGTGAGCTCCTGTACGTGCAGTACCTCGATCGAATAGATTTAAATCCGATCGATCCGCCTACTCACCGAACGGCTGATCGTGTTATCCGCTGCAACGAATAGAAACAAAAAATCCGAGAGAAAGACAAGTTGGCGCATGAGCGATTCTCGCTTTTTTCCTTCACCGTCGCGCAATAACGAGAATGAAAAAAAAGAGAATATCGGAGTATAAATACGTATATACATCAGGGCAAGAAGAGAAAGAGATAGATAAAGGAGAGAGCGATGTTGATAGAGACAATTTGATGCATTGATTGACGCAATTCACGAATCACTAGACTATCATCCACAAGGAAGAAAATTAACGTTACTATATTGTACGTGTAGAAGATTTTAAATAAATTAATAATCGTTATGTGAATTTATTATTCTCGGATGTCTTGTGAAAATCCTTCCAATAACTCGAAGTCAGTATATGTAGAAATAATCAAGTTTCTGGTTCAAGGAATATTGAGATGTCATCAACTAATTATTGCTTCACAGAACATCTTTTTATACACGTCTAAAAATCTTATTTTTCCTGTTAACTTAATAAATATAAGGACGAACATTTCGAAAATTAAAATAGTTCGGTATTTTTCGTGCGCTGATCCGGCCCTCGCCAGTCCTGATTCGGCGCTGATCAGGCCTGGCGAGCGCCGGATCAGCGCCGGATGTAACACGAAAAAATTTCTACTCGGGGTTTTCTTCAATTTAATCAAATTGATATCATTTTCATTTTTACTATCAAAGCACACACCTTAGTAGCAAACAAGTTAAGGCAACTCTGGAGCCATGTAGATATGAACGCCATTTCCCTGTGTATACACGATGTTCGATGGTGTTTACAGTAGTTGTGTGCGTACGTGCGTTCATGCGGTTCATCCTGGACACACTGCCGCGCGAATATTAGCAAATGATGTCCTCGTAAACTGTGTATCACGAAGGGAAGACCTCTTGACCGCTATATCGATGTAGAATCGCCGTCCCGTTTGGCCAATCTGATCATCAATTCCAACGGTGCAACAATTTTCCCTAGTACCGATCGATCTCGACGTTTCCGCATTATTCTCAAGATTACTCGCTTTCCTAATTCTCTCGAGCGTCAAAGCCCTGGAAAAAAAACTTCTATCTCGATTTCGAGATTTATGGTCCACCTTTTTTTACGAATTTACAATCTATATGAAAAGACGAACGATAAATCGGCTAGGATTGATCCAGGATGCAAATGTCTGTGAAGGAGATAACTCAAGCTAAACGGGGAAGTAACCTTGCTGGAAACTTATCACGGGAATCGAGTAACTGTGCATCATTCGAGCGAACTATATCTCTCACTCTCGATCTCTCTCTCTCTCTCTCTCTAACTTTCGTACACATTTTCCATTTCGCGCCTCCCATACCCTGAATCTTCTCTCCGGCTTGCTTTCTTCGGAATTAACTAATTCGCATCCTGCTCCGAGGCGAGGACGCCGACTCGGCGCCGTCACAGCAAGCTGCTACTAAATCGTCGGATTTTTTATCAAGCTCGGAGGGTCGGGAAGCCACCTAGAAAGCCCCTTACACGTTCTCTACGGGAACAAACACTCTGGAGCTAAGAGAGAAAATGGAAAAAATCGGGGAGACAAGAGGATGAGGAGGAAAATAGTTGGCAGGATGATCGTGCTAAAACCATGTGAACCACTCCCCTATTACGTTGTCCAGAGGACGTTAAGCGCCTTGGATAGTTGCAACGCAAGCTAGTTTTCGTCGGGATAATCCGGTAATTTGGAAATCTCGGAATAGAGGCTGACACACCTTTGGGGCTTGCTCGAGACATTTCGAACCACATTTAACTTGTACCATTGCGCTTCTTACATGAAATTTGAATAAACATTTGGTTCCTTCTTTTTATATGCGCATAACTATTTGTTAAGAAAAATGATATGAAAGTGTGAAATATTTTTAAAAATAAGTTTAAAAAATTGTAATAAGAAAATTGCATGCACATGTAAATAGGATTAAAAATAAATTATTAAATATTAAAAAATATATTATCAATTATCATATTAAAATATATAATCAATCGATTATTATTTCTCTTAAAATTAACTTGCCAATAAAAAAATTGTTTTATGAATCCAAATATTTGTGAAAAATACGAAGGGTATTTACGCCATAGATAAAAATATGCATAAATAGAATTTAAAACAAACGTGTAGGAAGTGAAGCCAAGTGAACAGATCGAAGAGCGCTGGGCCGAGAAAAGCATTCAAACGAATGAGATTTTCTTTAATAATGCAGAAAATGACGTCAAGTTTGTGAAATTGAATTTTGCGAAGAGAGAAAAATATTTGCATAAATCACATCTTCAAAAACATAGAATTCGTTGTTATATTTATTACATAAAGTTCCCTGGATAAAAATAATAAAAATGCGTCACTATTACGTTTATTTCGTCAAAGTTTGAAAGAAGAATAAAGCTAATGTTTTTCTCGTCGTGAATGAAACCTCGAGAAAGAAAAAATACCCATGAATATGAGATTTTCCATGTAAGTGAATAAAAACGATATACTGCAACATGTTTTCAAAATTTTCATTGAATGAGATAAATTGGTACGAAAATTAATATTTGATAATACCAGCAATTAATTTTTTTCATTCCTAATTATATAAGATTATGCACGATAAGTACATCGTGGGAATGAAATGTTTGATTAAACAAAAGTCTAAGTTTTTTATTCAGGCAGTTTTTTGTACGAATGCATAGTCTCTTCCCGAGTCAATATACGGAGCCATTAATCAATAACGAAAGTGCATCCCTATATTAATCAGCGTCCTTAGGAACAAATAATTTTAAATCTGAAGCTCACGAATTGAGAACATCCGTTTGAATGCCAGAACTGTGGCGCCATCAGTTTGACCAACCTAAAGTCGCCTGGTTTCGGGCGCGCTCACACACCATCGTCGGCGTTCTTACCGACGGTCGTTCGGAAGCCCTGGTACGTGTGGTAAGTTACCGAGTGGTCGACACACGCAATAAGTATGTGCTGCCATCTGCCGACTTGGCGAATAATGATGGAATCGTATCGACGAAAAGAGGAAACCTGCCCGGCAAGGGTGGCGCTGCCTGACTTCGCGAAAGGTTTTCTGGGAAAAAAGAGCTTTCGTTGTAATAATAAAAAAATCGCAAAGATCGAAGAAACCGCAGGGCTTTGTCCGGTAACTCGCTATTACGATGACGCGTAAATCAATTTTTTTTGTTCTCGCGAGGCTTAATGTTGAAAATAAAGAGCCATTGTAAGAGTGCGGAAGCAAGTGGTAGAGAACCGCGATTATACGGGCGAGTATTATGAACGAGCGCGCAACGATTCGCCGTAGTGTTGTCTCTGTTATCGTAATGTGTTAATAGTACGGAACAAAAAAAGGAAAAAAAAATATTACGAAGTCATTCCGTCTTTCGAACGTGTAGTATAAGCCGCAAAATATTCTCTGTGTGTTTCACACTCGGCTCTTGACGTAGAACGTATCCCTGTAATCGAAAGTATTGACGCCCCACCCCTCGCGATGTCCTGCAATTTCCATGTTTTTTGGTTGGTCCGGCTTCGCTGAGAAAGACGAGAGAATAAAAATCGTTTGACACTTCGTTATGCAGTACGGTGCATCTTGGTGACGAAACTTTGCGAGGAAAGAAGGCAGGTGATATTGAATTTTTTCGACGATAACATATATCTCAGTAAATAAGTAACTCTCATTCACTCTTTTATCGTAGAAAGATCGATCGCTCGAATAACTCACGCGCCATGTCACGATGTTTACCCCGTGTTAATTGTACACACTGTTCCATTGCATGCATGCACTCGTCGAAAATTAGATCTTCACGCCGGATCGCACTGGATCGCGCTCCGACAATTATTGATATGCCCGCGCATAGTGAAAAAATCACGCGTCATCACGCTCTTTCGATTATTGATGCTTACCAATTTATGAATTAACCCTCTAATTCCAAACTTTCGTAATACATATTCGTACGGTGTGTTATAGACTATTGAATAATCCTTATATGTTTTTTCATCATTCGCGGTAGAATATTTAAGCGAGCATTGTTATTCTTTCCCTTCAAGGACTCACAAATTTGATCAATAACTTGAATAAAGGTTCCAACAGTGACAATGTATTCTATATTTAAACATTCAATACGGCTGACTGGAAATAATGATTACTTCATCATCTCAAAATAGTTAAAAATAATATAAATATAAATGCATGAATTATTTATCAGATATAAATTCGTACATTGTAATCATTTCAATGAATACGGCATCAAATCCCAATAAGAATCCTTTAGTTTTTTTAAAGCAATGATGTACAATTGTCAATTATCACGTGAGCTTTATCACATAAATAGTGAATGAAGATGGCTGTGGTCGTATGAATGTAAATGCCTCATAAGTGCTACCAGAACAGAAAAATACTAACCGATAACATTCCATTCACGTTTGTAGCAACTATTTACAAATGCAAGCCTGTTACCTGATGTCCATCCTGATTTGTATAATTAGTCACATCATCGGAGAGAGTGCTTTGGCATTCGAAATCATAATAAACTGAAAACGTAGCTTTTCATGCTAGAAGTCGCTCAGGAATACGACATAAAATGTTCTTTCATTTTTTAGGAAACTTGTTTATCCAACTATTTTAATCTGAATATTTGTAAATGTTTGCTTTGTAATAAGTTTGGGAGTAATTAATGATAGTTTTGTACTGATTTTTCGAATTCTAATCAGTTACATGTAATTGATTTGAAATTAAATATTCAATAAATTTTATCATTCGATAGCAATTTCACGATGTACGGCCTACCAATGAGGGCGGCGTGTCCAGGTGACTACACTCGAGAACCAGACGAGAACACTCATCACCATCAGGATGTTCCAAGACCAATAACGCAGGATTGCAGTTCCTTTGATATAGTCAGAGCTACTCAGGTAATGTATTATTGGGAATAAAAAAATGTTCATGAATTTCAAAAATATTTTATCAAGTAGATATTTATAAATGACATTCTACTTTATTTTCCAGTATGGAGCATTGGAAAGAGTCACAGAGTTGGTTGAAGCCGGAGCTGATGTTAACCAACCTGACTCTGAGACTGTAACGCTGTTACATTGGGCAGCTATAAACAATAGAAAAGAAATAGTCAAATATCTCATAGCTAAAGGAGCAAACATTGATGCGATCGGTGGTGATCTTGCTTCAACTCCCCTTCATTGGGCTACGAGGTAAAAATTTGGATACCTAAAGACACAACAATTTTTGCACTTTCACTATTCCTTGTCAGGTTGAAATATGCAGAGAATGGTCTGAAATTTTTATTATTCCTCAACAGTTTTGATTAATTTAACAATGAATTCATGTTTATAGATGTCTCTATAAATACATCTGTAAAGTACATTGAAGATATCTGAAATGAAAATGAATCATTAACAAAGTTTTTTTTATAATTGGTCATCAACAAATAGACTTTTAAGTGATTTTTCGAAACGTCTAATTTCGATTAGTACATGATAATCTTACTTAATAGTATGGATGAGTAAATACCAGTCGGTTGAGTCATTTTTAATTGACACATCCAAGAAAGTAAAAGAACGTAATTTTAAAAAGACAGATGTCCATGTATATCTATGTCATGCTTTAACACTGAGAAAGAGAAATCACATTTACAGACTTTACAACTTATAAGAGAATTCAGACTTATTTTATAAGCTGGGATAATAAATTAAAGATGCTTCAGCAGCATTATAAAAAACAAGGAATAAGTTTTAGAAAAGGCAAAAATTGTATTCTCCCGTTAAATGAAAATTAAAAAAAATTATGACTTAGGCAAGGACATCTGCCAACGTTTACAATATTGATGAGAGCTGGTGCGGATCCTACCCTGAGAGACTCCGAGGGCTTCTCGTGCATACATTTAGCAGCTCAGTTCGGTCACACGGGCATCGTTGCGTATCTAATCGCGAAGGGAATTAATCCGAACACACCTGATCGGAGTGCAATGACACCGCTCATGTGGAGCGCGTACAAAGTTAATAGGTAAACAGGGCTTCGGGAACACTTGAGAGCTTGCATTATCTTGTTTAAAATAGAAGATTTATGTTCGAGATTAGTCAAAACTTTCACTATCCCTTCAGCTTGGATCCAACGCGTCTGCTACTAATTTTGGGCGCTTCTCACGCACTCACCGATAACCTCCACGGCAACACAGCCTTACATTGGGCTATAATAGCGAAAAACAATACGGCGATAGCGACCCTAGTCCACCATGGCGCATCTCTGGACGTGCCAAACTTTCAGAATGAGACACCCATGACACTTTTAGGACCTCATATCGGTGCCGCCTGGCTCGGCCATAAAGTTAGTCATGAAATACGAGAAAGACAGGGAAAAACGAGAGCGTGGTGCAGGGATAAGGTAATGTATTCATTCGGGTAAAATAAGAAAATTCATTTGCTATATTTAATTTACGTAAAATCTCCACAAATTTAATATATTGACAACGTAATATAAATAGAATTTTTACACCTTATAAACTAATACTAATGCTTAGAAATTGATTGATAAGTAAATAGAATTTCTTTTTGGTTTTCAGAGAATACGGTGGTACTGTATGGTCAGTACGCCGTTTATAGTGTTTTACGTTATCGGAATAATTTTTCAAAGCGGACTGGATTATTTGATAAAACTAGGTGCCTTCATCACCCTCTATATCGCAATCTATCTAGCAAAAAATATTCTATTTGATGAAAGGGTATTTCACGTCCTCCCGATGTCAACATACTTTGCGACTAAGGTAAGTCGAATAACGAAAAATAAATTATAATTGATTTACGAAACATGATCAGTTTTAACGATTTTCAAATAAAAATACGCGTAAGATATCTCGTACAGTTTCTTATCATTCGATATCGATAACGGGACGATAAGTTGTGTCCATAAAAAATTCAACCTAGATGTGAGCAGCAAAAAAATAAAACATTTATTACTACAGATACGAATAGGTGACAGGTATTCATATCTATTCGTATCTATTCATATCTATTGATATTTCGATTGAGAAAGTCAAGACGAAACAGATTTAAAATTGAGATATGCGATATTAATTTTGTTTTGAAACCCTATTCTCAAAGTTTATTGTCAATACGAATGTTGCGATTGAATTTATTATTGAGTTTATTCTACAAGTGGAAAAATTGAGAAATCTACGTTGTTCATATTTCTGAAATACACGCCCTTCTCTATACTTTCCATTTTCCACTATGAGATTAGTGCAGTCAATTTTAATTTGAAATAAGCTATGACATCAAGCATATGTTCAATATTTTGTGAATTTAAGCAAACTCATTCAAGAAAAATTGAAAATGAAAGAATTTGTAACAGAATTATTTCCATAGTCCTACCCTTATTGGAAGTTTTCCAATCTTCAAGAATATGGGAGTTACAATCAGTATTATGAAACGATACTGGATATAACTGAAGACATTGAAATATTTGTTATTGAAGATTGTGCGTGCAGAAAATTGATTCGTGATGCGAATGGTTTGAAAATGAAATAAATATTTTTCAGATGTGGATATATGTCACATGGATTTTTTGGTTAGGCATTCATGCTGCCTGGTATCTTTGGCTGATGCTGGTCGCTGGATCAGTACCGCTCTGGTTATGTTTCTTAAAATCGTGGCGCGGAGATCCTGGAGTAATATCAGCAACTCACGAAGATAAATTGAATGTACGTTTAATCGATGGTTGCACGGAGCGACTATACCTCATTCAATACTGATAATACTAATAAGCACTTGTATTTTTTAATCTACCCACAGATGATAATAGAATTAGCAGAATCCGGCGGTTTTGAACCGCAGTGGTTTTGCACCAGTTGCCTGGTGAGGAGACCATTGCGATCCAAACACTGCTCTACCTGTGATCGTTGCGTGGCACGTTTCGATCATCATTGTCCATGGATAAACAACTGCATCGGTACGATCTCTTTGGAATTTGGAACGCTGAAATCCAACGAAAAAATTCCTCAATTTTTCTATTTTTTTCTTCTAATGAGAAAAAAATAGTATGAAACCTTTATACATATATAGTAACAATATTTTTTCGTTGCATTCCACCGATGCAAATTTCATGTGGATTCAGTACACACATGGAAATATCCAGTGGTTTCATTTTAAAATTATGCAACTCAAATAAAATTTCATTTTTCTCATCAGGCGCCCACAATCATAAATACTTTTTGGGATTTCTTGCCTCTCTACTCATGCTATGCATGGTTATTCTATCTGGAAGTGTCCAGTACTGGCAATTCGAGTGCTGGACAAATTTAACGAATGGTCACATGGCTGACAGTTATTTCGTTTCGGCAGCCACGTGCGATCCTTGGGTCATGTGGGTGACAATGAATACAGCGTTTTATTTGCTGTGGGTTGGCTCTCTTCTGGCTTGCCACACTTACCAAGTGCGTTCTCCTGACTATGTATTTTTTTTCTATTTTTAGTATGAACTTTTTTATCAATTGGATATATTTAAAATCATTCATAATAAATTCATGACATTCCGATGTTAGACGTTTGTCATAAAATTATCTTTTTTTTATGAATTACATATATTATAAATGAACGCTGAAAATATTCCTCATAATGGATCAAAAAACATTATATAAATTATTAAAAAGCTAGAATTTCGTGGAACATTCACCAATTTTGACTGTGATTAAACACAATATTTCTCTTTATTATAACTTTTTCAGAAGTAAAATAATTACAATGAAAAATTTACTTTGAAGCAATCATAAATTTTTGTACTCTAATTTACAGATAATGGTATTGGGCATGACGACGAACGAGAGATACAATGCCGGACGTTATGAACACTTTAAACAAGGTAATCCGTTCCACCGCGGAGCTCTACAAAATCTGGCAGACTTTTGCAGCTTCAGTTTCTGCGGAGTTAAAGCGAAACCGAGCTCTGACTGGCTTCACAGTTTTGACATAAAAGAGAGCGTCGAAAAACTACCTCTACTTACAGCGAAAGACAACTTTCAATATGTCTAAGAGGGTTCGGATTCAGATGAAGTTCTCACCGTTGAAACACAATGAAATCAATGTTTGTCTTCAAGTTGAATTTTTTCATAAAAAACTCCCAACACGAATAAAAATTTTTCAACTTCAATTGAGAATCTCGGTTCTCTGAAAAGTTATTGTGTTTTTTTAAAAAAAGGAATTGCTTAAAAATTTCATCGCGTTTCAACGATGACACTTTGAAAATATGAAATTTAATATCAATCTGTCGAGAGGGCGTGTAATTTATAATTTTAGTCGAGCCACGAAATGCTGGAACACCATATCACTCTTGACCGATGTCATTTTGAGCTAACCAAAGAGATTTCGCGTAAAACGATTCGTTGGTAAACGGGTCACGTGTGAAGGCGTTACGGAAACTATTGATCAGAATTTTTTAACGTCCAAATCGCATATTCTAATTAGTTTACTACGCTAAATACTCCGTAGGGATTCAAAAATCCAAATTTCGTGACGAAGAGACTGCTGCTACATTTTTTCTCAATCTCTTTATCGTAAATATGCATATCCCAACTCGTGCAAGGACGCACTAAAGAGAGATGCACTATTGTGAAAAACTCGACGAAATCTTTCGACGAGTAAAAACCCACGACCGAAATCAAAATATCGATATAATTATTGGAACTCGAGCAGTTTGACGATTTCGTCATTCTTTTCTACCCCTTGGTAGACTAAATGGACATTTGTTACTGTGCGTCGAGACATTGTCACATGACAATTGTTATAATTTGTAAATACGGACTCTCTCCCGCCATTTAGTTCAATCGGTATTACATTTATTATTTTTTACGCACATTACTATACAGAATAAATGTGATATATTGTCGATAATCGAACTCGTTTATACACAGATTCTTGTTTTTATTATTTCGCCGAACAACATCACTTTTGAGTATAATTCTTTCGATTCCGTTTTTTTAAAAGACTTTCGTACTTTTCATTTCTATTTTGATTTTTTCTTCTTCGTTTTCAAACTTTCTGTGATTCTTATTTTTTTACAAACCGAAAAAATACGTAAACAAGTTCAATATAATAGCCTTGTACTTCATTAAACATTCCAATTTTTTAAAAAACATTTCTTCAATGTTTGCAGCGTCGAAATCCATTGAGAAAATTTGTTTTTTCCAATTTCTTTTCAATAAATAACATCATTATCAGTGATATAAATATAAAAATCAACTTGAAGAAAGCAATCATTTTGTGAAACAGAGATTGAGTGTGTGAATGAAGAAATGTTATTTACTGGATTTCGACGATGTGAATTCCATGTCAATATCTTAATTACGTCCAATGTTGCACTCACAGTATGAAGTTATTACCAGTTTAAGTGGTAAATCCAATCGCACATGAATTTGAGACGAATAAGATCGAGGTTCGAGATGAATTAATAAGAGAGGCATGATGTAATGCCAGGTTGTAAATTGTAACGTTAGCAATACAACTTTTCTTATTTCTATATCACCTAACTGTAAGTAAATAATCTGTCATCCTTACGTGTCTTTTATATTACATATACATAATATACCATAAAAATGGCAATGTCTATTACAGACCACAGCTTCCGTAAGTAAAGTAGAAATAGCGAAAGGTCTTTGTCCCTCTCTCAATGTCCAGTATTAAACATTGATAATTAAAAGACAAGAAGGAAAACCGAGTCTAAAAAAGTAAAGAGAATGGAAAAAGTGCCGACTGGTTATAACTCAGAATAAATGCAACTGTTGGTACAATGCAGAAAAAAATTATAAATATTCAACAATGAATGAATTTGAGCGAGCAAGTATTGACAAAACGATTGTCGACGGTGGATGCTCCCTACTTAAAAGCTGAGCCTAGAGCTCAGAAAAAAATGAGAATAATTCTCCTCGGAAAAAAATTGTATGCTTCTTTTTTAACTTCTAGTCTCGTATATATACACGTATAAGTATTTACAGCGTATATATGTATATATACATTTATATTTATACGTATGCCATGGAAAAAAAATCGATCTCTTACCGGCATGATAACTCGGCTGACGACCGAAGATATTCGTCAATTATATTTGTAACGAAACTGGCAGGAATTTTTGCAACATTTTTTCCTCGACGAAGATTTGAAGAGAAGCGATATTTTAATAAATACAAAAACGTGGAATTACCTGTGAAAAGTAAAATTGTGAAAGAAGGATGTTTGTTTTTCAACTTGAAAATAAGAGTAATGAGAAAAGAGAAAACACAAATACTTACGCCGTGTATATGTTCTGTGATTCTTGTTATTTTTTTTATCGTAGAAAGCCTTGCTTAGTGATATTCAAGTAATGGATTTTAAAAAAATTAGATAATTTTTTAGTTAGTCGCATAACCGAGACGTATTTGAGCGTTGACTTTACAATAAATTATTACGCGCGAGAGTTTCTCCTCGTTACCGCTTGGCGCGTCCGTAAACATAATTAGTGTAATGATAAACAGTTGTAAGACTTCATCCCGCTACGTCGTAAAAATTTTCGGCATTGTTGAGGAAAAAAAATGGGAAGAATAAATACAAAGGAGAGTGAATTTTAATGCAAACTTAGTTACCTCTGTGCACACTTTGAGATTCATTGATGTACATTCTAGGAAAAAAAATTGACATGTACGGAAAAAAATGTGAAAGCTAATTTAATGATACGAGGTTGTAAAAAAAGAGAAAAATAAAACGAACGAGTTATTTGGAACATGTAAATGAATATGAATAAATGGTTCGTTCTTGACGATGAACTTAAAATTTCGAAGAGCGTGAATTTGCCTGTAAATTCTTTAAAAAAAAGGAACATTGAAATGATCGAGATTACACGTGTCCTTGCTTCTGTCAGTTTGACAGAAGATGTTACCGTTCTCGATTTCTTTTCAATTTTAATCAGTTATCTCCGACAACGCGGAGACTTTTTTTATATCGCTTTTACTGAGTGTGATGACTGCTGAAAAGGAGGGATGTCTGTGCTCGGAGACCTCGGAGTTATCGAACGCAACTGGCCTCCCGACTGACGTAACTTCAATCATCAATTCGTCGGAATTGTCGGACAATTCATCCAAGCCGGGCTTAGCTAAAAGTACTTAAGATTATAATTGAAACAACAAGAACCGAAAAAAATATTGAATGAAAATTCATTAGATTTTTATATCACTTCAGAAGAATGTTCGTGCAAGCCGAATGAAAAATTGGACGCATCGCACCCGAAACGTAGCGTCCTGTCACCGAAGTCTGGTCAACCACCACCGGTGAACCACCAACCGCAGAGAGGAAATTTTCACCCGTCAGCAGAATTCGAACCAGCCGTACAATGTCTGTGCCGCGCTTACAGACTGTACGTATTATCAGAAAGTATCTCACATTT
The DNA here is from genome assembly GCA_030522605.1 of Cremastinae sp. B BG-2022a. Classification (NCBI taxonomy): domain Eukaryota; kingdom Metazoa; phylum Arthropoda; class Insecta; order Hymenoptera; family Ichneumonidae; species Cremastinae sp. B BG-2022a. Next base: position 25,429 of record JAPYYX010001221.1, on the reverse strand, counting down.
ATAAATAAATAAAAATCTCTGTTTTCCAGAAAACAATTTACTCTGCCCGAAAAATACGTACAACGTAGTGCCGAACGGTAATTTATGAAATAAGATTTATTAATAATTTATTAATTGAATATTACATTTTATAAAATCATTAATCGTAGCTAAATTATTAAAAACAAGCAACACGTATACGAGCGTGATACCTTACTGGAATAACTATAATTGTTATTGAAAAATTATTTATTTCGTATAAAGAGTATTGAACTATTCTGATCAACTATTTTAGATTCAACTGGAAGTGGCCGAAAAAAGAATATGGTAGAAAAAAGGACAAACTTTACGAAGTTAAAGTTAAGAAAAAACATTACCGTCATTATTCAAAGGTTAATGTGACTTACAAAAATCTTTGCAATGGAAAAATCGAAGTCTTTAAGTGAAAAATGTTTCAGCCAAATGGGGATGACGACGGTACGGAAGGTATACCGAAGAGAAAAGCTCAGGAATTCGAGAAGATCGAGGACGATCCAAAAAATTATCCGGAAGCAAAGCAAAGCCTCGAAGAAATATCCGAGAGAATCGACATTTATTACTTCGATCATGGAAACTCAGCGTTGGTATAGATTGATAGAATAAAATCTGCTCTTCAAATTTCTTAAGCAAACTTTTTCACGCAATGAAAAGAATTTTTCACCTTACTTCCGTAAATAATTTTTGTATTAATTTTGTATAATTAACGTGATACTGCATTAGTTTTATTGCATTACTAGTGAAAAAATAATCTACAAAAATATCTATTTTCATTGCGTCTATGTATTAAGGAGGACATAACTTTAAAACCATTTAGTGAATCATTCTCAAATTTGGCACAAGGATTTTTTAGCCGTTTTCAAACAAGTCTACAAAATTTTAACTTTTTCTTACCTTTTCAAAAATAGGTATAATTCCTCCTTAAAGTTAACTATTCCGAAAAGTTATATCGTGTCGTTGACTGAGAACAAAAGATTGCCACAGATATTATCGGACGACGGACTCGCCGCCTATACTCGCAACGGAGAAATGTGCCGAGAAAACTGATTACGCCGCGACAAGATTTTGGGCCGAGATATTCGGAACGATCCACATTGGAATCGCATTCGTAACAGCCTTCGTTCTCCAATTGTTGAGATTTTTGCTGTACAGCATCGTTCGACCCCTAACAGTTGGAATACTCCAATTGCTTGCGGATTACTTCGTCAAGCCGCTGCTCTCGATATTTTTCAACGCGATTATCCAGCCAGTTTTGATTCTTCTGTACAATGTGGCAACCTCATTTCGCGACCTGTGCGAACCCATAGCCGAAGCCTTCGGATTTTTCCTCCGGGAAGTTGCAATTCTCGTCCGAGCTTTCAGGATCGTCGAAATAAATCGGAACGAAAGTGAATCGACTGCTTGCACCTGACGTTTTTTTTAAAATAACGACGACAAAACTGTGAAAAAAGAAGAATCGAACATTCGATAAGCTTTTATTACATTTTCCAAAATGACGAAAGTGGATCTAAAAAAACGAAATGCGAATACTTCACGGGAACACGAACGCCCGGCACTTGAGCTTTTGCGCTCCGAAATCGTAATACCCGTGGAAACTTTTATCGTCGAAATAAATCGAGAAGACAGCTTGCAGCTGACGTCTTTTGAAACAACGATAATGAAACTTTAAAAACCGAAAAATGGAATAGGCGACGAGCTTTTATTGACGTTACTCTAAAATTATGAAAATGAAACTGAGAAGGGAGATGCGAACACACCGAAGACAAAATAAAAGCCACACGATTCAATTTTTCCCCGGGGAGACACCATTCTCATCTTAGTCTCAGCATCGCTGAATTAAATCGCAACGACGATCAGACGACAGGTTGCACCTGATGTTTATCCAACATGATAACATTAAGCCTTTAAAAAAGAAAGTCAAGCACGGAACGAGTTTTGTTAACACCAGGTATATATTTGGTTTTATTTTAACTTTACAATATCATTAGTGTCTCATTTTCTTTTTTTTTGCTCTCCCTTCCTCATCTTCTTTTTTATACAGCCCATATGATTTCTCTCATCCATAGCAACTAACTTCAATAATAATCAATAATTCATCATCCTTCGACTTTTCTCTCTCGCTCGCTCTCTCTCTCTCTCTCTCTCGCATATCATATACCATTTAATAAATTATGTACAATCTCACAAACAACAAACGGAGGAACCTAATTACATCATTTAGTTGTTCACACTTCGCTATGTACAGGTACTACTTGGTTTCATCTCTTTATATTCATCTCACCTCTCATTCTTCGCGTTTATCTCCGTATTCGTTATTTCTTTTCCAATTTTGAAGAATCACCACTCCCGTTATTCGCTCATCCAACGAGACTATAGTTAAACTCTCATCGCGCTAATTGGAAAAATAAAATAAAAATTCAACAAACCGCCTAACGTCACCTAGTCTCAGGAACTGCAACCTCTGATTTGTTTCGCATTGCGCGGTTGTCCCTAGGTAGCCGCTGTCGTCGTCGTCGCTGTCGCCGTCGTCGTTGGGGCCTCTTGGACAGCTGGGGTTTGCGAAGGCGCGGGTGCTGAATCAGCTGGAGCGAGAAAAAATTGGGAATTCGAGTGAGGATATATTTTTTAATCAACTTCTATAAACTATATTACAAACTACAGTATATACGATATTCCAATATTGAATTAAATAAGTAATTTGGAACTAAAAAAAAAAGAAAATTTTCATTTTGCTAATTTACATCTCTTGTCGTATCTATCAATGTGAATATTTTTTCCCTACGATAACGATGCGAATATCATTACTAAAAAAATGATCTGTAATGCAGATGAGTCTAAATTAATGAGAAAAATTAAAAAAAAAGGTAAATGTTTATTTCAGTTTTACCTAAGAGGGCGGCCTCCAAATCGCCGAGAATTTCTGTCTCCTTAGAATCGATAAGGTTGAAGCGTTGATTAAAGATCGTGAGGTGAGCGAAGAAACAATTGAGGTGAGCGTGTAACCCCAACAGTGCAACCTCTCTGAAGTGGCAGTGGTAAATGTGTGCCACTACATGGTACAGTAGCCGCAGGATCTTACGCACTATCGATTCAAACGAACTCGGAAATTCGTTTGCTACGAAGGATACAACGAGAAATATTCATTATAATTTACTCTATAATTTGTAATTAAAATTTTTTATTCCAATACTGCATTTTGATTGCTAATAATTAGTCGATATTAGAAAATTACTCTTAGTATTCGTTCAAATTCTATAATTTAGATTTTTATTTAGGACTTTGTTAAAATGATTAACTCACCATATTTTGTAGGAAATATGGTCTCGTCACTGACAGTCCGTTGCGTAAACGTCATGACGTAGTCTATGTACTGTGGCGCAGCCACTCTCGTTTTCTTTCCCTTCTCGTCGAACCACAAATATGTTCTGGACAGAAGAAATAGCAAAAAAAACCAATTGTTATTCTTAGAAAATTCATGGAGCAAAATATGTTTGTTTTTTTTAATAGAAAAAATGATACGTGAACAAATGGAGGGTAAGGCAAAGACGAGATGGTAGAGCGCGATCGTAAAGCAATAATACCTTGAGCCAGGACCCGTCATATCCGGACATCCCGTCGAGGTACAAAACTCGGATATAGTGCCGTAAAAGAGATTTATGTGGTCGAAGAATGCCAAAGTATGGGAGGCGAGCCACTCGTTGTAATCGAGACCGGGTGGAAGGTCGACGAGCATTTTCAGATCCAATTCGGGCAGCTGTCTCTCGAGTGCCGCTTCCTCCAGATACCATTTTGGGTCTTCCGTTGTACCGGCATCCTTTTCCTTTCGACGGGCTTTTCTGTAAGACGCCAACCAAGAAAAAGAAACTAGATAAATAAAAAGTCGAGGAATCGTTTTGTCGAAGGCGCGCTCGAGAACGCACCTTTCACGATTTTTTTTCTCTTCTACAATATCAACCCTCGTAAACCCTTAGTGCGACTAACATAGCCCCCTTTTTTTAATTGTGCGAAAGATGCTGGCTATATGGACGAGCAACTTCACTCCGGCGAAAAAGTTTCTAGTTATCGCCAGTTCAATCTAGAGTCTTTACAACAGATTGAATCTCTTTCAAACTTGTCGCGTTGAAATACAACGAGAAAAAAAACTCGTTTCTCTTCTTTAACAAGAAAAATGAATAAAAATATAAATCAGTATGGAACTTTTTTATTTAAATAAAAGAGTAATCGCGAGAAGGTTTTTGTTTTCTTCGTTGCGCTTCAGCGATGCGAACATTTCACGTCGACAAGTTGAAGTCCAATCAAATTTTTTCCAATCCTTGCAAATAATAGAGTTAACATCTCACTTTTTTGTTTATTTCCCCCTATTTTCCACCTTCAATTAATTCATTCGATGCAAAAATTATTCAGCGATAAAACTATTTTCTAATACTGACAACTAATCCATCACCATACAAACGTTCTGAAAGGCAAACACCCAGGCAGCAATTCGCAAGAAAAAAAAGAGACGTCGGCGATTCTATCGGAGCACGAGAAGCTAGCAGTTGAGAAGCATCGGTAATTTGCACGAATCGCATTCTCATTCCAAACGATCCTTACTCCGGAGATCAGCGCGAGTTAAATTTTCCACATTCGAGGCATACCTCCGATTTTTTTTATTTTCCACATAACATTGACGTTTTATGAAATATCATTCGCAACGACACTCTGACGAATTTAAAGCAGCGCTGAAATTAATTATTGCGCAGAAAAAATATTTTTTTTAAATGAAAGTTTCATACGAAAGTGTTGGTGAGCTCGCAGATCGAGTATGTTGTAAATCAAACATGAGAAAAATGAATCGAAACAGCCAGTGTTTGGAATGAATATCAAGAGCAAGTATAGAATTTTCTATAATTTTATGAAATTTTAATAATACTTGGAACACCTTGAATCACTGAATTTTTCAAAAATGTTCAAAATATATTTAGAATCTATGTGTCAAAATTGTAGTCTCAGTCTTGAATAAAGAACAAAAAGTAACATGTCCTAAAAACTAGAGGAAAATCCGATTTAATCGAATTATTCTATTTCTTGAAATATCCCATTTGCTCATGAACGTCGCAAGATCCTACGATGTGGCCAATGTGGTTGTCGGAATAAAAAACACGGCGACGTAATCAAGCGACAACGATACAAAATCGACGGGAAATGACGTATTCGTGGTGGATTGCTCGAAAATTTGATGAAAGTAGTAAAGTTATAACCAAACTGAGGAAAATGGTTTTATTGAGCGGAGGGTTCGAAAACATGGAACGAGAGGCTTGAATGAACGTCATCATCGCGCGTAACCGTAGATACTTTTCTGCGTGAGGGAGCGCGCGGTAAATGAACGCCGCGGAGTGTAATCAACGTGCGCCTGGCTCGTGTCTGCTTCATGATCATCTCTTTCTCTCCATCACCGATTCACGTTCGTTTCGCTCCTCTCGCTCGTCATTTTTTTCCTCTGCCTTTTTTGCAAGCTCCGGGTCTATGCGTACACGAGTAGAGGCTGAGAAAAAACGATGTGTCAGTTACGTGGGAGGCGCAGCGTTTTGCCGCGTCCGCGATTAAAAATTTCCAGTCGAAAGACTCTCGGCAATGAAGCGTAATGAGTAGGGTACACCCGAAGAGAGCAACCCTCTCAGGCCACTGCAAAACGGTTCGAGAGATGTCAAACTATCGATGAGGATAAGAAAGAGAGAAGCAGGAAAAGAAAAAAAAACCAAGAATAGAGACCATCAACGAAAAGGACGAGATTGAAGCAAAAAATGGTATATCGGGAACGAACTTTGAAAAGAAATTATTCCTTTCACTGAATCGTGAATAATGGAGAATTCGGAGAATCGCACGAAACTGCGGGTTCCGAGTGAGGAGAAATAAAGTGTAAAAAAGCTATCTAAAATTCACCGGAAAATAGTTTTTTGGCAGCGACACTCGAATTCTTTAATTTACGTAGTTTTTCTGAATTTGTCAAAATCAGTTGGCATGGTGCCGAAAAGTCTTCCGCGCAAGACAGAGTGAAGGAAAAAGGAAAATAAGAAACAAAACGAGAATTATTCGCATGAGAGAGGATTGCCGATCCATTTGGAGATCGACTTTATTTATCGTTCGCGATTTAACGTGACCACATAATGTTCGAAGGCATCGCTCGGGCCGGAATTACACGAAGTCTGCGCGAGTCGTCAACCGGATGAAAAGTTGCTCCGAGACGATCAGTCGACAGAGATAAGCGAGACTCAAAATTAATATTTTTTTCAATTTGATAAAATAAAAAATTCTGGAATCTTTCAAGAAGCGAGATAGAAACTCGTTGGCTGTAAGAGCGAGACACTTTTTTATCAGAAAAGTCGACCGTGGGTCGGATTTTTTTGTGCCGATTTATATCGCGAATCATCAGTACTTGTTTCGTTTAATTTTTTCTTTTCGCGAATGTCGTCGGCGGTAGATAACTTGTGATAAGTTGTTTCATAACGAGACGAAACATCGACAATTATTTTTCTTATCGCGGTGGGTATCGCGATGCTGACGTAAAAATCGGTCTCGTTATCGGTTCCACCTTCCGGTTGCGGTGATTTCCGGAACAGCGGTTGTCTTGACGATTTCAAGTATAATTATACGATAGCAATTGCAATTTATAAGCTGCAACCGGAAAAAATATTTCGCCGAGAGTGAAAAAATGACCTGCACAGTTCTGAGTGGATTATCTTGAGTGGAGGGCGCAAAAGGCGCGATATAATTTCGGTGAGCTACCGCAGAGGGCGTCCGCAATTTTTACCCACTCGACTTCCGTGCAAAGATTTCTTAATTAGCCGACGGATTTAACCTTCAGGATACGGGATGCACACGGACACGGTCCTTACGTAATTTACACACGAGACAAAAGTGACTGTGACGGTTGAGAGACGTATTCGCGATGGTATATGTATACGCGCGCGAGCGAGAAATGTACTCGCGTTGATTACGTCTGCAAACGGTGAGAGAGAAGGGCGCACGAAAAAATATGTAGGGCATAAAAATGATGGTCCACTTTTGGCATGCTCTTTTGACACCGCTGGTACCAAATTATACGGAATTAACAGCCGTGAAAAAAACTGAGGGTTTCCATCGCTGTCAGCGGTGGATAGATACGAATTCCGGGAGAGACAGCGAACGAGAGAAGAAAAGAGTGGAAAAATCTCAAGTCAGGGGACTGTAATCTCGCGAATGTGCATTCACGAGAATAAAAATGAAAGTCTGCCGGAAAAAAAGATGAGAGACATAGAAAGAATTATACTCGTGTAGGACATGTATATTTGTAGATACTACATAAAGCTGCGAGTGGTGCACTAGAACGTACATCAACTCTTATGCACGTACAATCGTGATAAAAAATATTCGATAAAAAAAAAGTCTTTGATCGCTTTCAAGGAGGTACGGCGGCTTGATTCGTCAGAGTCAAATAAGAATTTAAATCCAAAGTATACACAGCTTTTGTTATTTGTCTTTTGATGTTCAAGATTTATATTAAGAATTGCGATTGCTCTTAGTTTGATCACGAGTGATCAAACGAGAAATCTTGAGATAATAAGAAATATTCATATTTCATCTGAACAAAATTAAGTTTGAAGTAATTGTAATAATTATCTCGTCACTATTTTAATGATTTTCGACAAGGTTATCGAAATTTTTTCAAGTAATCCCACGCTCGATTTTAGTTTTGTGATATGAACTTGGATATGTGAGAAGTAAAATAATGAACATTGAACCCCATATCGAATTACAACGATCGACGTGCCTTTTTGACTGAAATTGGTCGATTTGAGACATTTTTTATGAAAAACAAAACAGTCGATGTAAGTCAAATCTCGTATAGAATTTAATGAAGTAAAACAGTTTCGAGGCTTCTGTTGAATTTTTGAATATATTTTTTGTTACTCTAATACTAAAAATGTCTCAAAACCAAAAAATCGTTATTTCTCGTATTTTTACATTTTCATTTTTCTGCTTTATTCGGTTGTAAAAAAATATTCCCAATAAGAAAAAAAAATAGAAAAGGGATCGAAAAATAGTAAATTATCACAAAAGCTCTGCCTCAGAAAAATTCTTACGATCCGTTTTATCCTGTACGCAACAAACAGGTAAGCGAGAAAAAAAATGCATAAAAAAGAGAAAATATGTACCACATCCATAGAGTGCGCGATACAATGCAAAGCTTTGTACAATTTCTCGTTCAATCCTTGCCTCATTCTCTCTTTTTCTCTCTCCCGGGCGTTTCTTCTTCTACAAAGCGTGTAGCGTACGTGTTTGTGTATGTGTGCGTGTAACTTTTCTTTTAATTAAAGAATCCCGTACAGTGGAACCCCGATGAAAGGAGAAAAAGTGTCGAGATCTCGTTTTCACCAAATTCCAGTCGAGGTCCCAGTGTATCTTGTTACATTAATATTGTTGCAACATTTACTGTTATAAATAAATATATTACTAATTATTGTTATTTCCTCCATTCTACATCTTCACCATCTTTGTTATTATCATTATTATTATTATTATCACATAAAATTATTAAACGCGTATCCTGTACCCTTAAATTCATAATCTCACACCAAGTGCGTTTCTTCTTGCGTTTTAATTAAAAATTTTGATTATTTCTGATGCGGTTGATGCGTTCTTTTTTTTTTATTATGGAAAACTCACGAGACAAGTTCTCCGAAGAATCGTATCTTCCTGTGACAGCTCTCGAGGAGGGAGAGCCGGGACAAGGCGGAACCGCTGCCGCTCGAGTTGCCGGACGAGGAATGATGAACGGGTGTCGCCGGGGCGGATGACGTCGTCGAGGACAACGAGGTGTGCAAAAGAGCGACCGAGCCCCTCGCTGGTGTGCGCAACATCGCGCTCGAATTCGGCGTTCCCGATGTGTTCGCGCACGTACTGGTCCTCCCTAGGTTATTATTGATACTCGTCCCGCTCGCCGATGCATTACCGATCAGACTCGATATCGCCGAGCTCGAGGCCGTAACTCCACTCGTCGATGAAATCGTCGTCGTCGCCGCTTCCGAGGTTTCTTCGCCCGCGCGGCCGACGATCTTTTCACGGGCGCTCGGTATGCACCAAATCTTGCAGGCTTCTCATCGAACGCTTTCCAAAAGATAATCCTCAGAGAGAAAATTTAATTCAGGAATACAAAAACTCACTGATTTTCGTCACCGGCGCGGTTGAACATTTTTTCACACGCGTTACCTTATCGCCTCATATCTCGACCCCTCGTGAGCTGAATCTCGCAGACACTCTTCATTAAAAATTGGCCGAAGATTTCATAAAAAATCAAGACGAAAAATAAAATAGTCTTTCGTATTCCATTCACGGTGTTTGATATCGTCCCATGTAAACACTGTACACGTATTGCTCTTGTCTCAGCCTGATGGATACCAGCGTCACACTCGAGTGCTGACGGAAGAGAGTTGATTTCTCTCCTGAGAGACTCGAGATTTTGTGAAACACGTAAACTGTCGATCAGCGTTTCGATGTAACTGGTGATACTCGATACCTTATCTCATCACACCGTCTTCCTCTCTTCTCCTCCTCCTTTTCGGCGATATCGCTCGTTATCGAGTCTCCCGGGTTGTGCTCATCGAGCGTGCGTATTTTACACGATAATCTATCCCTCTTCGTTCCTCCGTGAATTGAAAATCGACGAACGAAAAAAAAATTTCGAAATTTGCTCACTTTTTCATTTATGTCGACGATCTTATCACGACTTCAGGCGCTGCTTCGACTTTGTCTATCTTATTTTTCATCTTTTCTCTTTTCGTCGCTCTCTCGATATATAGAGAGGATACTTCGCTGTTGGTGCTGGTTCTCTTTCAGATAGCGCGCCAGCGAAATGTCGGACGAGACGGGAAACGCCCGGAAGACACTCGCGCTATTCGATAATTTGTCGTACTCGAAGTTCCTGACGTTTCTCGTATCAGAAACGATGCTGGTTTTGTCGCGCGTCTCCGATTCCCCGTGGCACGCTGACGCGCACTTTGCATACATATACACGAAGACACTTTTTTTCACGCGATTCGCGGGACGGCTATTTTTTTAAATATATATGTATATTTATATTTATTACGTATGTGTACGTGTTATATACAAGTTTTGTATATTTTTGTTTGCGTTCTGGAGGACGACGTGATGCGATATCGTATCTACTTCATCGAAGCTCTCCCCTTTAACCTGAAGATTACAAAAAACGAAATCTGCCGATTAATCCGGCGAAACTATATCGAAAATAGACTTTTATTTTCTCTATAGATACATGTACGTGTGTATAATATATATTTTTTCCCCTATTTTCAGACTACGCCCTAAGTAGAGGGTTGAGAATTTCTTCAATTTTATCCAATTTCTTATTTTTTCATTTGCAAAAAATCGTCAGAGAAGAAAAAATATTACGAATGGCTCTGGTTGTGAAGATGTGAAATTTTTTTCGGCGCACCTTGATTGATAAAAGATAAAGTTTGCGTTTCATTCGTGTATATAGAAATGTATCCTGCACACGCCTCGTTCTCGCTCGATTTCGTCCACTCTTTATCGTGCCCCAATTAACTTCGCAGTTATATTTTGTTCCGGCGAAAGAAATAATTTAAAAAAAGTATAATTTAACGAAAGAGATAGAAAAAATTCTAACTATGAATTTTTTGTAACTTTCGAAATTAGAGTGCAGGAATAGTTAGAAGAATAGTTAGATAACGATAAGAATCAAATTACTTGATGACAAAGCTTGAATTTGTGGAAATATTTAAGCACGTATAGAGATATAATCTCTAACAAAATTGATTTTTTGATGATGAATTGTATGAGACACAAAATAGGCTTATCAATTTTTCTACAATAAATACAACTTTAATAAAAATACTACCCATGTGTCGGAGAATTTTTACCAAACAGTTGAGAATTATAATTTATTCATATGTGATTTGGTGCGCACATAAAACGTATGAAAAAATCTGACAACAATATCACAACATTATTGTACCAGACGTCTGAATGTTGCACGGACAACTATGTACGTTAAATATTCCAGTATTCGATCTCACTACTCGTCAATAATTTAGTAAATAATTAAAAATTCAGCATTCAAGTTTATCTCGTAATGATAAAAATTTGATATAAAATCCTAGTGATTTCTGATAGTTTTAAATACGTAAATCTTAAAAAACTCTCAGAATCGATAAAGCGGAAGAAAAAAATGTGATCTGTAAAAGCATAACCTGCGAAATGTACATTTTGGACGATGAAAAATCCATTAGTACTCTATCAGGTTGGATAAACGGGACGAGAGAAAAGAAAAATAGAGAAAGATAAAAATAGGGACAGGTGACTAACAAAAGCGTTGGTTTGTTCATTAACAGTTTATCGAACGTGCTTTTTTCATGCCGGTGGATTTATTTCCTGTCGACTCCTCGCGTCGCTATCGCGATGCGTCAATGTGATCAATCGATGTCACGATCGATATATTGAAATCTTAATGTACGCACACACGTCAAATACGACCCGAGAGCAAAAGTCGTCGAAGCTTGAATCGACATATTCGCGTACGCATATTTATAAATAAATATGCACACGCCGTCAAAAGATGTACATATCGGCGAAACGTGTCGCGAGAAAGACAGAAAGAATTTGCAAACACTCGAGTTAATAAAATACATTTATAAAAGCACAAAGAAAAATTTCCATTGTATCGATTTCTTGCCAAGTTTGAGAGGGAAAAAAAGCTTTTCTTGTGTTTATCTTTTTTACGCTGCCGAGAATGGATCTGACAGAGGATAATAAAAGACGAATGATGCCGCGGACACAAAAAAAAATACGTGACAGGAAAACGATCGAAAAAAGAGCTGTGAAATAATCGATTAATACTTATTCGCTCTAAGACTTGTGAATGGACGTAATCGACGTCAAACTCGTGAAACATATTTTATTCAAAAATGCTGAATAAAAGAGAGTGATATTTTTTTTGTATCGTACGGACAGATGATGTATACCCTTTTGCTCTCGAATCCAGACGAGGAATTCACTGGCTTCTTTCGATCGCGAGACAAAAGTCCGACACGCCGAATAAAAAACATTTTCGCAGAGAAAAAAAATTTCTGTGTTGAATTACCATCTTTGGAGTTTCGCGTTTGCTCACGAAAAATGTCAAACTTATTTTTTTCCCCTCGAACGAGGAGGTCGCGAACGAGGAGGTCGCGAGCGAGGAGGAAAGTCCGTTCTGTCAAGAAAAATGAGAAACAATAAAATTTGTTCAACGATGCGAGTTCAAAGTTTGGAAAATCTCATGAAAAACTCTGTACGAACGTTCGGGGCATTCGAACCACAAGAAATACGAAAGAGCAATAAAACAAAGTAATAATAAATGGTGCGCCGAACGCTCTCGCGCACTTTTTTATTCTTGTATCGCAAAGAAACAATCGAAAAAAGAACCGAGATAATTATTTCACAGCTCTTTACTTATAATTTAATGAGTTCATTCATTAACGAATTACAGATCGAAACAATATAATTACGATCGATTACGTGTATTTTCTTTCGAGCTTCTGTGGAAAAAATATTCGCAGAGAAACTAATTAAAGGATGTTACGACTGCTTTTCATTCGCTCCTCGATTTATTAATGAGCGCGTTGTCGACGTAGAACTCGCGAGACATTTCGTATGCATGATGACAGAGGTGATCAATTATCTCCTACGGACTGCTCGTGTACCATTCGCCTTGCAGCAGACATGAAAAATCCACTGACTTTTTCCCATTATGATATCAAAAATTGAACGAATTGAAGTATCCAACAAAGATTTGTTACAAAAAGAAAAAAAGTATCAGTTTTCATTCATCTTACAGATTAAAAGTTTCGTCAAAAATCATAAAAAACAATGAGAATAGAATGAAAAACAATGAAATCTGTTTGAATTTGGAAAACTCTCGGAAAACCCTCTCGTCTTCGATTCACGAAAATTCCGACCCGGGGTAAGTATGAGGAATGAACAAACTCATGAACATTTTTGTACTTGTCAGAAGAGACAAAGATCGTCGTATATTACTTTAGTTTTCTCTCGAGCGTTCGTTGAAAAAATAACTGACATATTTCTCCATGTACAGATAAATGCAAGCGATTGTTATTTTCTGTTAGTCAATAATATAGATATAGAGTATATTTGTAGATATCTATAGGGGTACAAAGGTGTGTGCGAAGTGAAAATATCGGTATCGGTGCGACCGGCTCGCCCGGCGAGGCGCTCGAAACGCGACTGACCTCTCGCTCGCTCTTGCGTGTATACGCGCGAGAGGAAGAGAGGATAGGCGGCCCCGCGGTGTGACGGAGTGGAACGCCGGGCCGCGTGCGCCGCGTGTTCCCGAGGCGCCCTACCGCCTTCCTTTCTTCCTTCCTCCTCGCCTCTTTTTCTCTTCTCTTCCTCGCTCTTCTATATATATTATTGTAATTTCGAATATTGTTATTATATTTGCCGTTGTTATTATTTATTAGTTTACGAGCGGGGACACGAGCGGCGGAGTTGGCGCTGAGCATCGGGCTCGCGCTGACACCGCAACGTACTGACGCCACCCCCGCAGTGAGAAGCCGCTCATCGGGTTTTGTGGCGTAGGGCGCCACAGTCCGCCGCACGTCGCGGAACGCCGAGACTGACTTACCAAGGGTGGGGTAAATATTCGTCGGGAGGGGGAATGGAACGCTGAATGTGTGGAAGGGCAAACTGAGGAAGGGAGAAAGTTTTAAAGAGAGAGAGAGAGAGAGAAAAAGCGATGGAATACCACGGTGGCAATGCGGTGGTTGCGCTCTTCCCCCACTTTTCGAGGGATCAGCTGTGACGGCAGTCACCGAGTCAGCTGACTTGGCGGCCAGCCCCTCTGGCATCGCTGCGACAATCGATAACACTCCGCGCTCGCTCTCTTTCTTCTTTACTTCTTCTATCTCTTTATTCACTATATATCCCTTTTCTTTCTCTCTCTCTCTTTCTTTCTTTCTTCCTTCCTTTCCACCTACACAGTCTTGAATGCTTTCCATCTGCTTTCGTACAAAAATCGAAACCTTGTTATCCTATACATTCTCGAGGAATTACTTCTCTTCTCATACATTTTCGTCTTTTAGTAGATAGAATCGTAAAGTTAATTATTTTTCAAGCGTTGAGAGGAAATGTTATCCTTTGAGCATGTATAAGCGACACTGACGCTGATAAAAATTTGTTTTTCATGATGGAATGTTAAAATCTGAATACTTTTTAGTTTTTTGATAATCTGTGTAGACATAAATGACCCACTACAGAGTATTATTTTTCAGAGAATTTGAAAAATCGTCAGTATTTTAATAACCAAAGAAAGACAAATAACAAAAAAACATTAAATCTTTTTGTCAGGATCTTCAACTTTTTAATTAACGTTTATCGAACCAAGTGCAATTGAATTGAATTTCCTTGAATTGGATGATTCTTGAATCGATCGATAAATATTTTCTAAATTCATGCGACTAAAGTTTTCATTCGCAAAAAGGAAACCATAATTGAATGAAAAAACTTTTGTGGACTTTGCGAAAACAATTCGTGTAATATTTTATATACTGCATTGAAAATGCGAAATTTTTTCATAGATATATGTCCAACATATTCTCGTTTTCTACTGCACGTGTGCACAGGCAATTGCAGGTACGATGCGATCGCTTTCCCCTTTCTCACCCAGTTTCCCCGATGCATCAGTCCCTGCGCCACCGCGAATTCTCCGCTACTCCAGTTATCGAGAGTAAATTCGTTCAAGCACGTTTCTCTGTTTTTCTTTTGCATTCTAAATTGAACACATATATCCACGTTCTAGCTTCACGAAACAAAAAATGATTGCTGTAAGGTGAAGTGAGTGCGAGAAAGGGAAAATGGGGAGCGAAATATTTTTCTAATCAAATATGTGCTAGGTTTGTTTTCAATGTTGTGAAATGTTCAGCAATTTATAAAACGTGAAAATGGATTTATCGCTCTGTGCTGGTGAATTCATTATTGGAGAATTTTCCAACTGTTTTATCAATACTCTATCAAGAATTTCTTTTTGTTTGGGTTGGTTTGCGACAAAAAAAATTGTCTCTAACACTGTCGACAACTGGGGAAATGAATTTTCAAGATCTTGACGATGGAGATTCATAATATTATTTCGATTCGAAGAGTCATGGATTTTACGTAATAAAAACATTTTAATGATATTCGACGATAAAGTTGATAAAAAAACTGCGGACATTTCCAAACCGAATTGATTATCATCGATCGTACACATATTGTGCCTATCGAAAAGCAAATTAAACGAGGTAAAAGTTGAAATCTTATTCCAATGTAGAAGTAAAAAAAGCTAATTTTTATTTGATTTTCGGTGAATTCACCACAGTATTTCTGTACTTTCCAGTTGCTTCTAAGAAAAAAGACAAAACATTTATAAAGAGAATAAATTGACTCAATTGAAATTTTATCAACTGTTACTTTTTTTCCTTGGGTATGTACCAGGTTGGAATTCCAAAACGGAAACTCCTTCGTATTACGAATCGTTACGAACGCACGTGTAAAGTTTTTATTTTTTGTGGTACGATTGAAAAAGCATTTTCCTTTACTGAGTATGTCACACCTAGGCTTACATTTCCCCCGAGACTTCTGCAATGTTTGTGTACGTTATTTCGCGTAGCTCATCCTCTTCAAGCGAGAAATACACCGTCGCTGTGTATACACTCCTTAATGAACGCGGTAAAGCCCGTAGTTACGAACCCAATTAATTTCAACCGCTATAATTCATCTTACGGGGTCACAAAAGAGTTCGATAGGATTCCCCGTATAACAGAATTTGAGAATATATCACGATTCTGCGCTGTCAAAAAAAAACCTAAAAACCCTTCGATAGGTGAAAGATAAATTGGATCGTTATAAACACAGGAACAAATAGTGATACATTTTAACTTTTGCAATGCAAGATACTCCCTATGAAAAACGAATATTGAAAAATTATTTCTTTTAGTGCTATAACGTGTATCAATTACTTGGGTAGGTGCCCTTTTTTGTGCACGTTTCTAGATCCAGTGATTTAAACTCGGCATTGACAGTGAGTCGTACAATTACTTTTATCTAACAGTAAGATAACTGTACCATAAATCCATACATTTGACTTATTACATAAAAGTTTCCTGCGCATTAGATATCCGGCATAATATATTTTTCCTGCGGAATCTCATAACACGTTGAACAGTGGAGAAATCCGACAAAATAATGAGACAATTTCTCAAGAGGACATACATTTGTGTTTTACTTTAAATAAAATGTTCTCCGGAATGCTTGATGGAAAATTTGCGAAATAATCGCAATTTAAAAGAGATTTGTGAGAGGCGGAAGGAATACGCTTGTAAAGTAGGGAATAACAATTTTCATGCGAAAACTTGGAAAATGTGGAATTTGGAACGGAAAGGAGATAAAGATAGAGATAGAGAGAGAGTGGGAGAACGCGAGCGATATAGAGATGAGGTTCCATGTGGGATTGCAAGGGGTTTGGATCGATGTCTGATGGCGCCTGTGGGACGCGGGTCTTCGGCGTCTGAGGCGTCGTCGAGACGAGTCTTCCCTCGCTCGTTCCCTCTCTCCGGAGCGATCTATCTGGACCAGGCGATGGAGTCTCCCCGTGGTTTGTTTACCCATTCAACCCCAACTACGCGCAGTTATCTCTCTTTCAGCGAGGGTGAACGTGCGACCAATGAAAGGTGGAAAAAGCTTCTTCCGTATTTACATCGCGTTATTTTTCTACACAAGGCCGCGAATAAACGAGATACTTCATCCCCGCTATCGAAAGTATACCAGACGAGAAAATTCCTTTTCCGGATATTACGAAAAATGCCATAAAAGTGTATATATTTTGACTCAATATATACTTCTGTAAAAAAACGGCGAGTCATTGATTTTTTTTGTTACGCAATGTTCTGAAAGAAAGTTGCTATATTTGTTCAGACTCAACACAAAAGAAATTGAAAAGGAAATTAAATGGGTATTTCTTTTATTTAATGCATTTTTTAAATTCGATTTAAAAGAAAATTTCCTAATCTTGTTGAAATTTTTATGGAAATCCAAAGAAGTATTCCAGTATCAAATAAAATTGTCATATTTTTTCTCAATATCAAGATGGAATATTTCTGATAGGATATCGATTTTATTCTTGCCCCATCGATTTCAAATACTGAATTGGCCAATTTTAATAGATGTAATCAAAAAGTACTTGACTGAAGAATCGGATTTTAAAAAAATCCGAAAAATCACTGGAAAAATTATTTTTAAAGCGCGGAATTGATAGTTCAAGTTTTCGAAGATATACGATATACTCACAAAAACACCATCAAGATGGTGTAAAAAAAGGAGGCAAGTACATTTTTTCATAGTATTGCCAAAAAATAAATAAAATGATTGAAAAAAATATACCAAAGAATTTATAAATATATAAAAGTGCAATCAGAGTACGATAATATGTATTGAAGAATAGAATTTCGAAAAAAATACTTGCCGAGATATTTATTTAATAATAAACTCGGGAAGTTTTTTTTTCGAGATTTTATTCTTCATTGTTATCGCAGAATATATCAGAATATATCGTGAATGACCGACCACGGCAAAGATCGCCGAAAGAAAAAGAATTTGGCGATCAATTTTTGTCGTGTGCACGTTTGATGGTGTGCGAAAAAATTCCAATGCGAAAAAATTTGACAACTAGGGGCTCAAAATTTCGATGAAATTAATAATAAAATTATGATAAAGTTTGATACCTTAGACAAAAGTAAGCGGGATGATTTTTTTTTCAATCGAAAGAGAAAAAAAATCAAAAATATCTGTGTTTTTAGATTTTCGAAAAATCCTACAATAATTTAAATAAAAATAAATTTAATTTCGAAACTATAGCAAAACCGTTTGTCTTCGCGCATATAGATATAGTCGCGGTAGCTCGGCGATTTTTGATATTGTGAAAAAATGTACTCGCCTCGAGTCTCTGCCGCGACTCTTGATACATAGCCATTAATTTCGGTAGATGTGTACTAAATATGCCAGCAGAAGCATAATCCAAGGGAATGATATTGCAAATCGCGAGGTGTGCCGTTGTTTGGATTAAAGAGGAGAACTTTGGAGAAAAACAAGGGATATGACGAAAATAGAGCGATAGACGCTCGTTGTTCGAACAAAACTTGTAACATGCACGCGCACGTTTCATTTTCCTTCTGAACGGCTTCAAATAATTTATCTCTCGTTCAGGTTATACGAATTACCGACGCGATACTGGAGCATCGAGAAAGCGAGGGTGCGAGATGTCTTTCCGCTTGATTTCCTACGTGACTGATGACAGAAGGTTACCCGGCGCTCCTCTCTTCTGTCTTTGTGCCCAACGAAACGAGAGAAAAAGATCTCCGTGTGCTATCGACTCTTTCGCCTCTCCAAGGGACTCATTACAACGAGCGATAAATATAAAGGTGATAAAAAATTTGTATCGTTGAAACACGAAAAAACGAATCGGGCTAATTATTTTTATAAATGAAAAACTATTTATTAAAATTATACATGCTATTTTATTAAATATAAACATTTAAAGTGAGAAGAAAATACACATTCATTTATCTGTTAACAAATTTCATGATATGAAGTTTTTTTTTATATGTATAAAGAAAAAAAAATGTTGCCTTTTTTTCTACACTGTTATCAAGAACATACGTTTTGCGTATTCCATTGCGAAAATGAGATATTACATGATATTTGAGCAATTGTCCCTTCATCAAAACATATTTAAAAATTGTATATAAAAATTCGTCTAAAAAATTGTAAATAAAAACATGTTTATGTTTGCTAATGATAGTAATGGAACATGTGACCGGAATGAATAAACAAGAGAAAGATGGAGAGGCCCGCTAGGTGGAAATTAAATGCGAAATGACGTAGCGGGGCGTTCAATTACGTTAAGTACCCTAGCTCGAGAAATCATGTTCGGATGAAGCCTCATCTCCCATCACCTTGTCAGCCCCTGGATTTCTCGTGACCTTATATACTAGCTCCCAGGATCGAAAGACGAGACGACAATACCGTAACGATCCCAACATCGACGTAGACACATTAGTTCAGGTCTTAAACATCTGAATTAACGGCTTATTTTAAAATATCGATCGAAACTCAATTTCAATTAAGCTCGAAACTTGGGGAAGCCAGAAAATAAGAGTCAAGGTGGTGTAAAAAGTGCGAAACCTTGTGGGAGACAATCTGTCCTCGCTTTTTACACGCTTCGAGTAATTTCGGAACCAAACGGCCTCAGCTCGGTGCGGATAATTGAAAATCGTCGTTCCAGGTTCAAAGAATTTTCTGCCTGATGAAAGTCCTAACTTAAAGCTCTCTAGATCCTACACAATTCTTTTTTTCAATTATGCGAAATCTGTTCATGAAAATAAAATTATAATTATGCACACTATTCCAACCATATTGAAAAACCAAGAAATTAACCCGAAATTGCACAAAATTAATTGTATATAGACGTATACATTTTTACAAATATTTTTATCTTAATCAGATATGGATTTGAAATGTGTGGGGATGAAATTAAAGAAAAATTTATTTATATAACAATAAAGAAATTTACTGTCAGATATGTACCTCGATTTTCTATATGCTCAATTCGGCTGAAGAGCTTGAATTACTGATTTATTTATTGAAAAATAAGAAGAACGAAAGAGAAATTAGGATTGACCGTTCGATTAATAATTAATTTATCGATTAATAATTAGTTTATTTATCACAATTGTAACTGATCTGTTTCAGCGTTCTTAATGTGAGCGTTTCGCTCCCGTGATTATATTTATTTATTTACACACGTAAACAATTAACATATATGTACCTATACATGTGAGTCTTATCCTTACACACGTCGAAAGAAAAATCGCTCAGCGATGCGACCATCATCAGGCTACAACACGTTATAGTGAAGGAAAAGCGAGTGAACGCGAAGACAAATATTGGTTTGACCTTAATCGTGCCACCAATAGAAACCGGAAATGTAAGATATTCGCTGAAGATCGTTTTCGTACGATGTATTAGAAATTCGTTCTGAGCCTTCACCGCTCGCGTGCACATCGATTCACCGGAAACTGAAAGTACTCCAGGATTTACTGCATCAACGCAATCTTGACTTTTTTCCAATATCGTCTCCATAGTGAAAACACCGTAGTAAAAGAAATGCACTATTTACCGAATGAAAATATCATTACAAAGAGTAAATATATTTTATTCATAGTCTCAATAGCATAATTTCAATAAATATTTATTTTTTATGTAATTAAAAAAACACAATTCAAATACATAAAACAAATGTATCCCTGTGCATAAACTATGCGTATAGATATAAAAAGAAGTATATATACAAAAATCAAATAAAAAGTTGTAGGATAAACATATATAATGATCATCAGCTGCATGACAAGCGGCGTTATTGATACCGCGAGAAACGAAAAAAAAACACGTTAAATATCTTAATTCGAGAGAATAAGAGCAGCCACGTTTTTACGAGTCAATGCAGAGCTTGTGGGTGTTTTGACGAGTGAATCGATGTCCATACGTAAAATTGAACAAGACCTTTTTCCTCATTCTTGCACAGTCTAGACGTCTACGCGTGTGTTTATTCACAGAAAATTATGTAATAGTGACTGATGTATTTACGCATATGAGGGTGCTCGATGGTAGCAGGTGACGAAGGCATTTTCGTGTCGCTGCTCGAAATCTCGTTCGCGACGAAGGAAACGACATTTCGGACTGATAAAATAAAAACCATAAGCTCGCGAAGGGAAAAAAATTTGTCGCGGTAATTAGAGAAAACAAAACAGAACGGTTTTGTGGCACTGTTGATTGATCATCGAGAAATCGTACCTGTAATGGTGCCAATACTCGCGTAGAGGAAGCCAGAAAACGCGACGATTGTTGTCAAGCAAACACCAATCGAGTAAACAAAAAATGAGCCGCTCGTCTGGCCTTTAGGGCGAGGACAAAGTTAATAAAACGAGATGAATGAGAGAAAGTTATCGAACGTGATTAATAACTTTTATTATAAAACAAAAATGTGAAAAATTTTATTAAATAAATAGGACCGGTTGGAATAACAATAAAAAATTAGAAAAACTTATCGAATGATTACCTTTAATAAATACAAATAATGAAATATGCAGATAATTGTTCCCACTCAAATGATAGCGATAAAATGAAACCAAAAGCATGAAATAAACAAGAAGATCATTTTTAAAAAAATATCATCAAAAAATAAAAAATTGTCCGAAACAATAACAGCTTTATAATAAGAAATAACAAAAAAATGTGACGGGGCTATAAAAAAAACTGACCTGCAAAAACATGTGACAGTGTCCTCGGCGGCAAGGGCAAGCGACGTGTCGATCACACTGTACTTGGGAACTTTTCTACTAAGTCCGAACATGTCGTTCGAGCGAGAAGTACGAAGCGACAGGTAGCGAGTCACGGCCAAGCGATAATAGACGCGATGCGCGAATAAAGCGTGTTATGTAAAAGTTTTGAGAGTCAAATCCACGTGAGAGAAGAAAAAACGGAGCGATATCGAAGAGGGACGAGAAATTGCGTGGCACGTGTGTCGCAGGTAGAAAAAAAAAGAGCCGACGCCGCGAGGTAGCGTGAACACGGGTGAGACGAAAAACGATGAAAGGTGATAGAAAAAAAGTGGAAAAATAAAAAGAGAAACAAAACAATAAGAGCGAAAGAAAACTGAGCGATCTCGTCGAGTGCGAATAACGTACTGGATTCTTGTTTTTCCACAACGGGCTTCACCGATGAGACTCTCGATTTCTTCTCTCCTCTGTCTTCGCGGCGCCTTGAAACTATATGTGCGTTTCCATACACAATTACTCGAATAATTTTAAACGCTTAGCATGTACATGTGTATATATTCGTAACGATAAATACATGTACATTCAATCGACGAGACTCGCGAGCTCCAGGAATCGAGATGATGACTTTACGATACTCGTAAACGAGATTGTACTCTCTTCGTCGCGGAAAAAATCCTCGTACGCGTTATTATTTGCTTGCATTATGTTTCTTTTTTTAATTTTGTGGAAACGATGATTTTGTTCAAGAGAACAGAGAATAATTGCTCTTTTTGAAACGTTGTTGGAAGTAATGGAAAAAGTGAATAAAATTGGGACGACGGGAAAAATATCAACACCGTTGTGAGCACTTTTTCTTTCAAAATACTACAAAACAGTTGTGTAATATGTGGGACAATATAAAAAGAAGCGAATTCGCAGGTTTTTGTTAAAAAATAGCTGTAAAAAGTTTCCGGAAAAAATTAGAAAGGAACGAAGAGATAATTATCACTGAGAACATTTTTCGGTCAAAGTATCACAAAACGATTGTGGAAAATGTTGGAGTGTAAAAAAAAATTGACATCGTCGGTATTCCGGCTTTTTTCATGAAATTAAATTTCGCAGAACGGTGTCACGGAAAATGTTCGGGAGGAAAGGTGTCACTGGAGACTATTTTTCGTTCCAAATAACACACAGAGCGTGAATATTTTCCTAGAAGTGTGAAGGGAGGAAAATTGACACTGTTGAAAAATGTTCGCACGAAGGTAGAAAAAAATTTTGTTGGTAACGGGGATACCGTGTCTACACTGAAAATACTCAGTCCGCTCGATAGGGGCTTCCCTGTCGCCTATAGTACATTTGAAACTCTCGTTCGCGAACGCTCATAGCCTTGCCGCGCAACGTGGATACGCGTGTGTCGCGACACTCGCGAACTCTGACATACGTACGGAGATCGCTAATGCAATTATCTTCGAATGCAATGCTCCCGACATCCTCCTGAGAAACCGAACAAGTTTTTTCCCTCGGTTGCTACTCCTTCGCGCAGCTTCGACTTAGAACTCTGATAAATAATAAAAAAAGCTCGTGGGAAACTGTAAAAGCTTTCTGCCGAAAAACCTCAAACAAACTCGACAAAAATATAATTACCAAAAAGAAAACCTTGAAAAAATAAATTTCATACATATTTATGTATAATATATAGGAAAAATTTGCAGCAATTTTTACAGTGAAATTCAAAACCCAGGACGTAGAATTGCAAAAATTAAATACCTGTATGAAAGTTTAACTGAAGGAAAGCGTGCAGCGCTTGAACAATTTCGAGCACGAACAATTCTTTTTCCTAGACAAGTAATTTGAATACCAAGAATGAGAATATCAAAAATTATAAAAACTTCAAGAACAAACAATTTGATGCTGTTGCGGGAAAAGTATAATATTTTCTGAATTTTTGATTAGATAAATTATCTGTATACACCTTATCGAAAAGTTTCCGAAGAGCGTAAGGGTTGTTCAAATTTTTTTCTCTCTCGTCATTTCGACTAAAAAAAACGTGTTAAAAAGGTAACGACTTCTGTCCTGTCTCATTCAATGTTAAAACTTTCATTTCGTCACGTCTGATGTTATCGAAAATTGTGGCTGATCGAAAAAAAAATAAAAAGGCAATTGCATTTGTTTCTCTTTTTTGATCCTCGTCATTCCCGATTTGTGGAAAAATATCTATTCCTAGCGGAGGTATGCTCTCACAAGATTGGATCTATTTATTCGAATTTGATTTATTTTTAAAACTTTCAAATTTCATAATATTATAAATTGGAATAGTATATTTGTACTAATTCGACAGAACACGCAACTTCTCTCGAGGACTGACTTATAGAAAATAAGGCCGACGTGTCTTTCTGCATTTCGATCCCATCTATATAGCTGGGAATATTTGACACGAACGAACCAATCATAATTATTATACAAAGTCCTGTATGTGAATTCACTATGGTGAATCCCTCGTGAACCACGGGTGAACAATTTTTTTTACACGGGTATGTATATATGCCGTCCTTTCATGATATTTCATGGCACGGCGTGAGAACAAAATATATATGCGAGCGTATACATAAAGCAATATAACGGTGAAGTCCAAATTATCGATTGGACGTCAACGACAAGTAAGGAATTCTGTATAGATCTATATTTATATGAATTTTGTGAATTTGCATAAATGCCAGTATCCACAGTTATCACACACCTAACCCTTTTGGCAATGTTTTTGGTGAATTTCAATTATTTCGGCAAAATCAATTCTATATACATAATCGAGCTCAAATTTCGTACACTTTCAATTTGCACAGCCATATATCTCTCGATAAATTTTCAAAACGATTTTCTCATGCTATATCCTGCTATACATTAAAGATGGAATATATTGAATCATCGAAAAATTTATCGTACGACGAAGTCAAATCGTATGTATTAAAATCAAATAATAATAAGAATAGTCAATTATTATCCATCATAATTTTTCAGTCAAGCGCGTATCCATTCTCCAGAGTAAAAAATGGAAAGTCTCCGCAAAGATGTGAATATGAAAATGAGATTAACAAGAAAGAAAGTGATCAATATAGCGAAACCTATGGTACTACAAAAATATATTCGTGATCTCGTTATTGTCAAATCTCATTATAAGTTTGTCCTCACGGGGAATTATTGAACTTGATGAATAAAATTTTGTGAGCAGAAAATAATTTCTATTATAACTACTAGTTTCACTATTATTATTATTGATATTTGTATTCACGCCAGAATTTTCATGAATATAAAATCACCTCGGTGACTGAGCTGATTCAATTTGTACGAGTAATTAACGAGAAATTGTGTAATTGTCAGCCGTCAAATGTGCGATAATAACGATAACGTCAAGGCTGTCGATGAGGAAAACTGAAAATGAAAATACTCGGAGAAATGGAAATAACTGATGGAAACGCACGCATACGCGGCGGGATTGTGCGGAAGTTCTCGATAGACACAAACCGCGTCTGACCTGGGCAAATTGAGAATTCCCCTTCATAATCTCCGTTTAAATCTATATGGATTCAGTTGTAATAATTGCCGAGAGCAATTATCGATCCATTCGCATCGAAACTCGGCGCGAGATTGGATTTTCGCACGGATCGTCGAATACGATCTAGCTCTGAATTCGTTCCGTCGCACTCTCCTGACCACCCTTGGCACGTGCAGGACCTTTTAGCGTCCCACGTACAAATTGTCTTCGGACGACGCAATACGAATTGACAATAAACGGTGTTTGAAATTCACAACCTTGAGGAAATGATGGTCACATTAATTTTAATGAGGTTGTAAATAGTGCAGAATATACATATGAAATGTATAAAATATATAAAATATAGTAGAACCTAAAACTATGAATTCTTTTTTAACCCTTAGTAGTCACACTGGGTCCAAAAGACCCATGACTTTTTTGACGTGGAATACGGGTCCCTCAAATCGAAAAATTTAGGTTCGTGGTGGTA